>JADRCD010205447.1:71048-72128 GCA_019843815.1 Montemys delectorum | reverse complement strand
AGTCCATACTCAAGTAGCTTGCCCTATACTTAAGAACTAATTTGACTCAGTGAAAGATGAATTTTTCAAGGAGAACAAAAAGTAATGAAGGGGATGTTACATAGGGTGTCTGGAAGAAATTGAAAGAAGTGAATGAAAGTGTATGTAGATTATATACATATAAGGTAGCTAGTATCACTTGTCAACATGATATGTCTAGGAAGAGAGAATCTCAGTTTAGGGCTTACCACAATCAGAAGAATTGGAGAGAAATCATTAATGAACAAGTAAATCCAGAGTTCCTTCCAGTCAATTATATTTTATAGAAAAAGCTAGGTTGATGATATGTCTCACTGTGTAAGACATTTTCTACCAATGCTGATGACTTCAAGTCAATCTACAGGACCTACACAGAGAAAGAGACAACTCCCACTAGTTTTTCTCAGAGTTCCATACTTGCCTCACAATGTATAAATCAATAATAAATGTAGTTTAAAATATATAAATAGATAGATATATAGATAAATAAATGAAAAAATGTAAAAGAGAAAAGCTTTAAATGAGTTATTGACATGGAAATCAAAATGCTGGCCAATTCAGGACCAAGCTTGTTGTTTCTGGATCACTGAAATGAATCTAGCCGATGCATGTCCTCAACAACAAAATTCTCTACCATAGAAGATTCTGTGAAAGAAGATAGTGCTTACATCTTTTCCCAAAAGAGAAACATCAGCATGTATGGTATGGGTTATTAGAAATCAGAGTTCTCGGGATCAACTAATGAAGTTCAATAAAATTTAGTCTTTCAGTTCTTTATAAAATCATAGTTCATGTTTTAAAACATAGAAATTATTTACATGATTGCCATAAAACTAAGTTTCTGTACAGGAGCTATTGTCATGTTAATTTTTTTGCCCAGAAAATGTCACTGCAGATGGTGCTTGGACTGACCTTCTCAACTAGATGTGGATAGGACTGCACAGTCACAATAGTGACCCACATAAGTACCAGTGTGTAAGTTGAAAATATATTACGGAGAAGGGCGAAAAATTTTCCTACCTCTCTAAATAGAGATAACACATTCCATCAATGACAGATGTC
>JADRCD010205447.1:28548-66048 GCA_019843815.1 Montemys delectorum | reverse complement strand
TTGTCATACACAGGCATAAACCTGCTTCCATCCGGTCAAAATATAGTCAAGTAGTGACAGTCTGGTGAGGAGTCAACACTACCAAACCAATCTACTGCAGGAATAGTTATTTCAGTATTTAGTGAGAAATATGAGAGTTTCATGATCACTCTTTTCTAGTTTAATATAAGTTAAGCATGTCTTCTAGTTGTGACTGAATACTGGCCACTTTATTAGTTCTCTAAAATGTTTAAATCTATAATGTTTGGTTTAAATTTTCAAAAGCTGGTCTTTGTTCTTTGATTAAAAGAAAAAAGAAGGTACTAGTTAGTTCATATTGTTGTTCCTCCTAAGGGGCTGCAAATCCTTCAGTTACTTGGGTCCTTTCTCTAGCTCCTTCATTGGGGACCCTGTACTCAGTCCAATGGATGGCTGTGAGCCTCTACTTCTGTATTAGTTGGGTACTGTCAGAGCCTTTCAGGGGACAGCTATATCAGGCTCCTGTCATCTAGTACTTGCTGGCATTCACAATAGTGTCTAGATTTGATGATTGAATTTGGGAAGGATTCCCAGGTGGAGCAGTCTCTGCACCGCAAAGAGTATACATGGTGGGACTAATGGCTCCAGCAGCATATGTATAGCAGAGGATGGCCAAGTTGGTCATCAATGGGAGGAGAGGCCCTTGGCCCTGTGAAGGTTCTATGTCCCAGTGTAGGGGAATGCCAGGGCCAGGAAGCAGGCAGGGGTGGGTTGGTGAGCAGGGGGAGGGGGGATGGAACAGGGATTTGTTTTAGTTTTGTTTATTTTATTTTACTTTATTTTTGGAGGGGAATCTGGGAAAGAAGATATTGTAAATAAAGAAAACATCTAATTAAAAAAAACTTAAATAATAGAAAAAAGAAAAAAGAAATCTAATAAGTATGGTCATGTACTACTTAAGAAGAAAGCACATTCTTTAGCTAGTTATTTATATTATACAAATTCTATTGCTTTTAAAAAGATACATATTTTGAATATTCAATAGGACATAAATAAATAAGAACCTTAATTTATGTTAAAATCTTGGTATATGAGTTTATATATTATTATTAAGATATCCGTATCTCTTCATTTTTATTAGATGTTTTTTTATTTACAATATCTCCTTTACCAGGTTCCCCTACAAAAAGAAAAAAGAAAAGAAAAGAAGAAAAAAATTTAAAAAAACCAAAAACTAAAACAATCTCCTGTTCCCTCCCCCCTCTCCCTGCTCAGCATCCCACCCCCTAGTGCTTATTGGCCCTGGAATTCCCCTACACTGGGGCATAGAACCTTACAGGGCCAAGGTCCTCTCCTCCAATTGATCATCTTTTATTCATATCTTTCTATAATTATATAATGGTATCTTACAAAATTATGGAATTTTAACTTTAAATGTTTTGTAAATATAATTATATAAAATCATACTCAATGAGCAATCTCATCATGAGTGAAAATACATTTTTGTACATTCCCCTTTATTTATAAACTTACCTCTTAAAAGTTTTTAGTACTTTTATGATGAGGATATTTTTAACCATCTTATAGAGATAAGAGCCAAAGAAATAAATTTTATCACTAATCCAAGGTAATGCTTATTATTTCTCAAATTTGTGTGAACTTGCTAGATCCTGTTAGTTTCTTGTCTTGTTGCTATGATATAATTTTATGACCAAAACACAACTGAAGAAAAGAAGTGTTTACTATGGCTCATAACTGGAAAGTATAGTCCATCATGAAGGGGAAGTCATGAAAGCAAAAGTATGAGGAAGCTGGTTACAAAGCACCCAGTGTCAGAAGCTGTCCTCTTTTGTATCTAGATTGAGTCTTCCCACCTCAGTTAACTTCATTTATACAATCCCTTAAAGCATGTCTACAGTCTTGTATCCTTTGTTATTTTGGTTCTGCCACCTTAACAGATCAAAGCGACCTTCACAAACTGGAGAGAAATGGTGGACACAAAAGATTTCACTGCTCTGATGATCTCTCTTTACATGTGTCTGCTCATTTAATAGTTTCAGTAATAATTCCCATGAATCTTGTACAAAAGAGAAACAGAATAAGATAACAATTGTGCTAGCAGATTGAAAAGCAATTCCACTTTTAGAGTGGCAACATATATTGGTCCTTGAGGGGAAAGCCCCACAGTTTTATAAGGGGCAGTTTGTCCTCCAAAGTTTAAGTGCCTGTGCTGTTTCTTGGTTAAAAGTACAGCTTCCGCAGCGATGCTGATAAAGATAACTAAGTAACAATGATGTGGAAGAAAAGTTTCAACAGTTGTGTTGCTTCCCAGTGAGCCGGAGAAATGTGGACTTCAGATTAGATGCTATTGAGGTATAAATAGTGGATATATCCCATTGGTCAGTTTTACGTGTAGTATATGTCCCTAAAGATTTTACACATTTGGATAGCAGTAGATACTTCCTGTTTCATTAGATGTCTAGCACTATTAATCTTGCTTTTAAGAGAAGCTGAACTCAAATAAAGTCTAAGTATGTGGCTGCTAGAAATAACAGCTGTACATTTTCTCTTCTAAAATGAAAATAGACTTACATTTTCAGAATCAACATTTTTAGGAGTATATAACAGTGGAAAAAAAATAAACCACAAATAATCTCCTAATATAATGGTTGTCATCCCACTGGAAATGACATTTTCATTTTTAGTGTATTTATACAGTTATAATGTGTTTATTAGAAAGAAGAATATGAATATATTTTCAAAAAATAAATTTATATAATGTAGGTCCCAGTCATATACACCATACCACCAGTGTCAGGAATGGATTCCATATCATGGAGTGGGCCTTAAACTAAATCAGCTTTGAATTATTATTTTTATTGTGTATGAAAAGTTAACAATTTCTTTCCTTTATGGTAACAGTAACTATAATCTAGTTATCTAAGAAAAGTGTGAGAAGCAAGGTGTTATCTGTAAGAATATTCCTCATATTTTATATTAGATATTTAAATTACAGAGAAAGAGGGAGAGAGACTTCTATATTTAATTTGAACAGAATTTTTAGGTTCCATATATGAGATCATTTTTAGTACAATATTCCCAAGATTCATCTATGCCCTAAAGAACAACATGACATAATTTATTACTTTTTTTTCATAAAGTATGTTCTGATCAATTTGCCATCCCTCATCGTCCATATTCTCTCACTCTCCTCAACTATACAATTCTATATTTCCTTTTACTTGTTCCTTAGAAAATAGGCAAAAAAGAAAGAAAGAAAGAAAGAAAACATGATTTAAAGTACAACATACATACACACACACTCACATACATGAACACACACACACATGCACACATATACACATGCACATGCACACACACTAAAACCACAAAGTTTAAATCCATAATGTACGAGCAAAAGACCAGCAATGTTAAAAATGCTCAAACAAAGCAATATAAGACTGCTAAAGATCAGTAAATGGCAATGAGTTCATTTCTTGTTGTCTTCTACTGCTGGGCGGACGACCTGCCCTTAAATGTGGTCTGTATATCTAGTGAGACTTCACTTGTGAAAATGGAGTTTTCCTTGGCAAGCTGTTGTCAATTGCACATAGCTTCTTGGCTAGCTGTAGAAGCTTGTGTGTGTGTCTGACCGTCAGTGCTGGGTCCCCATCTCCCTCGGATGGGTGCAGACCCGTGCATGCTGTGTCAGTCTCTGTGGGTTCAGGTGCACATCAAACTTGATGCATCTTGAAAATGTTGTTTTGTCTTTGTTATCATTTCCTCTGTTTTTTACGACCTTTGTCTCCTCAACAGCTCCCTGAACCATGAGAGGAGGGATTAGGTAAAGATACTCCATGTAAGACTTAGTGTTGTGAGGTCTCTCACTTCTGGCACATTTTCCCACTTGTGAGTATCCGTATTAGTTCTCATCTACTGAAGTGTAGGAAGCTTTCCTGATAATGGATGGGAAAGACACTGGATTCTGGGCATAGCGGAACGTCATTAGTAGTCATTTTATTGCTATGTTCCTTTACTAGACCACAGTGTTTGGTTTTCCCTAGGTCCATGGCCTTCTAGTCTCAGGTTCGTCACCACATCAGCAGTGTCAAGCATGGGTTCCCGATCCTAGAGTGGGCCTTAAACCCAATGCTTGGTGTTGGCTACTTTGACAACTTTGGCCACTCTTGCCTTGATATATCACATAGCAAGGCACCCTTGTCCATTGAAGGTTTTCTATTTACCTTTCTTCTCTGGTAAAATGGTACCTTCAAGTCACATGCATACTAGTCAGTAGGGATGAAGACTTAGCTCCCCACCAGCTTACCAGCTGGACTCCTCCATGTTCAATGAGATATATAAATATTTTCATCAGCAATAGCACTTTACCATCAGGACATGGAGAACAGCTAACATATTTGGTAATGCTGAGTTGTTTGGAGATTTCCAAGAAGCCCCTTTGGTTAACAACTCAATTAGAGGTCACCTATAACTGGCAATAGAGAATATACTTGTTGGAGAGAGATATCTAGTATGTGCTTTGTCTTCATTATTTACGTCTTGATTTTTAAAAATAAGGGAATCAGGTGGTATTCTTATCATACAGTATAGTTTTTAAGGTTATTAGTTCACAGTAGTTCATGTGGTTTGACTTTGGTCTTTTGTTTTTGTTTTTTTATTTGGAAGTCCATTCACACTCTATGGAAGCTCACATTAATTGCTATGGCTGAGATTGCTTTAGTAAATGGTTAACAGGTTTTTCTCAATACATTCTTTTTAATTATTTATTTATTTATTTATTTATTTGGTCAGGCATTGGTATTTTGGCATGAGTAGCAGGCATGTATGACCGTCACAAATAGGCTAATTTCAGTTGTTTCAATAACATTTGTCATCTTACCTGAGTAGTATTTTATATTCCACATGTCTTCATACTGTACTTTTCAATGTAAGATGCTGTAGCACAAAGATGGAAAGTAGGAAATCAGACAAAGTATTCTGTCCCTCAAAGCCACAAATTCAACTTCAAGGGTTTCATTTTAGCATTTTCCAAAGGAGCCTGATTGACTACCCCATACACTAAAGAATGAGCAGCAATTGAGGCCAATCATGCTGAACTAAAAGGAGCTATGGAAGGAGAACATTTTGATTTAGAGTTCAATTCTAAGAGATAAATGGCATTATTCTACATTAAGAGGAAGCATTTTCTCTTCTCAAAACTCAAAGAAAAATTTACCCTACAAATTCTTTTGAAAACACTTTTTTAAATAATATTTATATTAAACAAGTTATGTCAGTCTAATAGTTCATGTTCTTTGACGAGCACTATATGACTATGGTGTATATACAAACTTTCATTCATAGTTGACATATTTTCAGGGGAGATATATAACCTTGATATCAGAAAACATAAAAAAACACTGTTGCTAAGGCTTATTAAAAAATACTCATTGACGAATTGTTTTCTCATTTTTCCTTTTTATTTACTATTTTTCAAATACTTGAAATGTATTCATTTGGTGCTGAGGACTAAACCCAAAGCCTTGTGCATAGTAAGCATATGGTTCGCCACTGAGCACCTTCCAAGCACTTATTAACAATTATCCTGATTAGAATTTCAAATAGAACTGACTCACAACTTCTATGCCATCATATCATAAAACAAAAACAATAAAATTACACATGGATCACTGCCATAAAAACCAGGTGTCCACAGAAGGAGGAGATTACACATGCTGAAAGAACAGATTCTCCAAGAATACCAGCTTGTCTTCATGAGGAACATGGCAAGGTGATTCAGCTGCCAGGGAGGGCATTTTTAGGCTTTTTCTGATGTGCTTTGTGTAGAGGTTCATGCTCATAACTAATCGTACAATGTATATAAATAATCTTCCTCAACAAAAAAAAAAGTCTATGTAAATGAAACCATAAAACAAAGGGGAGTCTTGTAGGGAACTCTTGTATAAACTGGGCTTTGAAAGGTTGTTCTTTAAGTTAGTGTCTTAACATTGACAGGAGCCATCTAAAAGAGGTTAAGGCTAGCAGATGATTTTTGGGGAGATGGACCATCATTTTTGCATGGTTTGTGATGGGTGAGCTCTAAAAGGCAAAGTCCCAAGAAACCTTATCACAGGATTGTTTTTTGCAGCTAATATACCTTTTCCTGACACTATTACATAGTCTGATGATTCTAGGCATCTTCCCACACAATTGTGCAAATTTCCTGTAGGCAAGATAAGATCATCATGAAGATAAACGTTCATGATTTAACACTGTTTCTATTAATTAATTATTTTATAGAATTCCTGATTTGATTCAAATAATTTTAGGAAGAACTTTAAGAGATCGTTTTAATTGTTTTGCTGGAAAGAAAACATTCATTCTAGGTCAGACCCAAGGATGAAGCCACAGGTGTGCACTATGAGAAAGCAAGGCCATATAATACCGTTGCTTTGAACTTATAATTGAACTTATAGAATGAAACACTACTTTGAATTTAACGATCAGTATCTTTCTGTAACTCACCTTTTGTGTAATATTTTATCTATGAGATATTTTTCTAAAGAACTTTTATCTAAGAAAGGATAAAAATATCAGAGTAATTGAAAACAGTTGGAACCTGGGGTTCTGCTCCATCCATCCACCAAATGCATGTGTGTGGCATTTGGAGCTCTGCCTCATCCACCAAATATATATATATAGTCTGACCAAAGATTTGATTGTATATTTTACAACAATTATAAATTATTGTATAATTTATAATTAAACATTCATAAATAATTAAAGTTATCAACAATTTTGTCATCACAAGTGACAAGTTCTACCATCAGAATTCCTGTCATAGTAAATAAAGACACAATAATGAAAAATTAAAAAGTAAAACTTAAAATATGAAGGTACAGCATAAATAGATAGGAAACTAGGTTGTTGACTTTAATTATTCCCCAATATAGGACTGTTAGTTTTCATACAAAAGGCCTTTTTTATTTATAAAGCCTCAAGGTTTTTTATAAATTTCAGGACTTTAACTTGCTATTATTTGGACTGAATTTAATATTTTTAAATTTTATTTATTATTATGTATTTGCACATAATGTGTATGTATGTGTGTATATGTGCTGTGTGTATGAGAGAGAGTGAGAGAGAGACCGAGAGAGATTGATTGTTGTTATACATGCCACTGCAAGCAGGTGTAGGCCTAGGATCATGGCTAAGGCATTTCTAACATCTTAGGATATGCAAGGCAACTTCAACTTTACACCTTCTTGTTCCAGTGTCTGGGATCCACACATAATTTTCTGGGCTCTCCCAAAGGGATTTGGTCACTTTTCCAGCTATGCCCACTGTAGCACTCTAGGCTTTGGTGCTACAGAGCAACTTTGGTGCTACTGCTGCTGTTTGTGGTGGTCATTCACCACAATACTAAATTTTCTGGTCTTTCACAATACTAAATTTCACCTGTCCTCCACTACCCCTTCATGCCTTTAGCACCAGGATGAACTGGGTGACTTTTCCACATTATCAAATTTACCTGCAACATGAGGTGTACAACCTTGGTTATTTCTGGAACACAGCTTCTTTGTGCTCTCAGAAAACGCTTCCCAGAAGACCTCACCTCAGTGATGCTGGTCTCTTCTTTTTTTAAAGAATGTTTATTTATGTATTTATTTTTTATTTACATTTTAAATGTTATCCCCCTTCCCAGTTTCCCCTCTGCCAACCCCCATCCGATCCCCCCCCCCCCGCTTCAATGAGGGGGCTCTCTTACATACCCACCCACTCCCACCTCACTGCCCTAGCATTCCCCTATGCTGGGACATTGAGTCTTCAAAGGACCCAGGGTCTTCCCTCCCATTGATGACAGATAAGGCCATCCTCTGCTACATATACAGCTAGAGTCATGTGCCCCTCCCTATGTACTCTTTGGTGGTTTAGTTCCTGGGAGCTCTGGGAAGTCTGGTTGGTTGATAATAATGTTCTTCCTATGATGTTGCAAACCTCTTCAGCTTCTTCAGTCCTTCCCCTAACTCCTCCGTTTTCCTCATGCTCAGTCCAAAGGTTGGAGCGGATATTAGGGAAAAAAAACTTAGAATAGCTAAGATACAACTCACATACCATACGAAGCTCAAGAACAAAGAAGATGATGGAAGTCTTCAGTGTGGATGCTTCAGTTCTTCCTAGAAGGGGGAACAAAAGAATTACAGGATATAGATCAAGGGTGCAACTCGAGAGGGAGAGAGGGGGGAGGGGATAAAAGAGGGGTGGGATCAGGTGTGGGAAGAGACAGAGGAGGTGTACAGAGGGTCAGGAAATTGAACAGAGCTGTATAGCAGTGGGAGATGGGAAACTAGAGGTAGCCACCAGAAAGTCCCAGATGCTAGGAAAGCAAGAGGTTCCCAGGATCCAACAAGGATGACATTAGTTGAAATACCCCCCAAAAGGGGAGGGAGAATCTGTAGAGGCCATATCTAGAGGTTAGGCACAGCCCCAGTTCAAGGATGGAATCACCCACTCATATCAAAATTTTTAACCCAGAATTGCTCCAGTCTAAAGCAAATACAGGGACAAAGACTGGAGCAAAGACTGAAGGAAAGGCCATCCAGAGACTGCCCCACCTGGGGATCCATTTCCACATGTCGACACCAGACCCAGACACTATTGAGGATGCCAAGAAGTGCTTGCTGACAGGAGCCTGATATAGCTCTATGCTGAGAGGCTCTGCCAGAGCTTTACTGATACAGATGTGCATGCTTGCAGCCAACCATCAGGCTGGTCTCTTCTTAATCACCACAAATTTCTTTACTCCAGTAAACCAACATCAATAGTCCTAGTAGTTCCTTCTAATTTTGACTCTAAATCCACAGTTACATGGCCAAAGCTGCCATTCTGCTGCTTGCTGGTGCCAGAACATCCCCATCCCCTTATTTTATTACATTATCAGCACCTTTATGTTTTACAAGTCCTTCACTACCTATGCTTGGCTGTTCTGGAACTTGCTCCGTTGAATGACTTTGAACTCAGAGATCTTGTCTCTGTCTCCAGGGATTAAAGCTTTGTACAACTATACCTGGATCTAAACATTTAATACTGACTATGCCTCAATATCTAGATCAAAGCTTATGTCACTTCATGTCAATTTGAGACACAATCATATCTCCTTATGTTCAAATGAAAGCAATAACCACATCATAGTAATATAACTATCACATTGTTTAACTGCAAACACACAAACAATAAGCTTAGTTGGGTCAGATCTTGCCTTACATCACCATTCCCTTCATCTGTTTATCTGTTTGGACAGAGTGTCCCTTTACTCTTTAAGCCATATATTTTGTATTTTTTCTTTCTAAGCTTGCTATACTTAATAAAAACGCTATTCATAAGAGTAAATTAGAGGACAACATCTAGGCAAGATTTTTCTGAGACTTCCTTTTTCATTGGAATTAATTGAAATCTTTTGACCTTAGCCTCAGACATATTCTTTGGACCAGGGCAAAAGGCAGCTACATTGTTCACCAAAATATAACAAAAACAGCCTCTAGGCCACAGACTAAAATTCTCCTTGAATTTCTGCTTAAGCGAGCAGGCTTCCCCAGTTAAAATCACCCAAAACATCACTGTTTTTCAAGTTTCTATTATTATGGCCTATTAAGCCATGCTTAAAGCATTCCATTTATTTACAAATTCCAACCATCAAAATTCCTCCAAATAAAATCATGGTCAGGCCTATCATTGCTGTACACCACTCTTGGTACCAACTTCTGTCTTGTTTAGGGTTTCCATTGCTGCGAAGAGGCAGTTTGAGTGAGCCATATAATTGAGGCTGCCTTACAGATTTAGAGGTTTAGTCCATTATCCTCATGTGTCTTAGTCAGGGTTTCTATTCCTGCACAAACATCATGACCATGAAGCAAGTTGGGGAGTGAAGGGTTTATTCAGCTTACTTCCACATGGCTGTTGATCACCAGAGGAAGTCAGGACTGGAACTCAATCAGGTCAGGAAGCAGGAGCTGATGCAGAGGCCATGGAGGGATGTTCCTTACTGGCTTACGTCCCTTGGCTTGCTCAGTTTGCTTTCTCATAGAACCCAAGACTACCAGTCCAGCGATGGCACCACCCACAAGGGGCCCTACCCCCTTGATCACTAATTGAGAAAATGCCCCACAGCTGGGTCTCATGGAGGCACTTCCCCAACTGAAGCTCCCTTCTCTGTGATAACTCTAGCCTGTGTCAAGTTGAGACACAAAACCAGCCAGTACATTATGGTAGGAAGTATTTCAGCATTTAGCAGACATAGTCTGTAGAAAGGGCTGAATAGTCTTCATCTTGATCCAAAGCCATGCAGGAAGTTGTTTTCTAGACCTCTATGTGGAGGGTTTCAAACTTACCCACAAGGTGATACACTTTCTCCAACAAGCCCACGTTTATGCCAATAAGGCCATACCTCCTAGTAGTACATATTGAAACCACCATACACTCAGAGCATCAGTTAATGCTGGTGAGCATGGAATATTTAAAAAGATAGGAGAAGATTCTATCTTCCAAATTGCTGACTAACTATTCTTTCTCTTGTGTGTGTGATAAAGCTGTTTAGAACTGTTTGTACTCAACATTTATGTTATTATCATTGTATCCTCTCACATTTAAATTGTTTAATATATTTGGATATCTTAAATTCCTTTTTTTTCTTTGAATTTGTTCTTTATATTTCTCTCTCCTCCTCTCTCTCTGTCTCTCTCTCTGTCTCTCTCTGTCTCTCTCTGTCTCTCTCTGTCTCTCTCTCTCTGTCTCTCTCTCTCTCTGTCTCTCTCTCTCTCTCTCTCTCTCTCTCTCTCTCTCTCTCTCTGTGTGTGTGTGTGTGTGTGTGTGTGTGTGTGTGTGTGTGTGTGTGTTTAGACCATGAACATGCTAGGTGCCTGCAGAGTCTAGAGTAGAGCACAGATTCGATAGCACTTGAGTTACAGATGACTGTGGGTCATCATGTGGTTTCTGGAAACTGAACCCTGGTCCTCTGCAAGGACAAGGGCTGAGCCATCTCTCCAGTCCTGCCATTTGGCTTCCTCATATTTACACAACATAAGCATGGACAACTGTTAAGTGGGTAGCTTAGGATAAAGGTTTCTAGAATATTCTCCAGCTTCAGCTATGTAGTTCAAATTCATTCTCTGCAAAGGGCAGTCTCTACTTCCTTCTGTTTTTTCTATAATCTCATCCTTTAAAATATTTTTATTGTATTATGTATATTGTTGGGGGAAGGGACCTTTGAGTGTAGGGGGCTACATATGATACCCTAGACCTAGAGGCAGAGGTGTTTGTGAGCTAGCTGATATGTATACAAGGATGCAGATATTGGGAGAATACATGGGTCCCTACCCAATGTATAAGTGCTTTTATACATTGATCCATCAATATAAACCACCTGTTTTATAAATTCTTTCAATTTCAAGTTCTACACACTAAGTAAAACTCTCTATATTTTTCTTACTAGTATATAAATCACCTTTTTGTAAAAATTCTGTAGTATAGGAATTAAAAATCTCCCACTTACCTTCTATAGCAAAGACATTTCTTTACCCATACCAAGGTATTTTGACATTGAAATTCAATGTGATTTTGTTTTAAAGAGGAGGACATATAATCAAAGCCACTCATTGTTCTTATTTTATGATAGTTGGCTTGAGAAAAATAAATGGGTTCCTAGATCATCATCATACATGTGCAGTAAGTTTTTGTGACTCCTTAAAGTAGAAAGAAATTGATGGATTGACTAAAAATATAAAAATAAGGTTTTTTCTTACAGTTTTATTTTATTTAAGTGAGGTTTAGTTTATCCAACTTTCTAGGACTGGAAAGAATGTTTAACATGATCTAAGAGAACTGAAGTTCTTGGAATTCAATAAATTCACTCAACTGAACACTACAGATGTCTGTGAATTCATGGTAATGGATTTCTGTTTATTGCTATTATTGAGATGAATAGTAAATAGTTCATAGTGGAGGAAATATACTCAAAAAAGCTAAAAATTGTTGTTTCTTCCTTGTTAACAACAAATACAAATTATTTTATAGTCAATTTATAGTATCAAGCCCTGACTGTTACTTGTTGTAAAAAACAAGTTACTAAATTCCGGTTCTGAACACCTGAGCTTTGTTTCATCATTAAAACATAAATTGAAAATTTCTAAACAGAGGAGCAAGAAACATGGTGTTTTCCCTCCACTTTTCCCAGAATTCCTGTTATTTAATGCTCCTGAAGAAAAAATCTTGGACTCTCATAAACCTGACAAACTGCTTGGTATTTTGAAAGTCTGTTTTCTAATCTTTAAAAAATATTTTGAGAATGTCTGTATTGCAGTTTTATTATGAGGATTTAGCTAGACATGTAAGGATGCAAGCTGCTTCAAATCTTTGCAACATCACAGGCCTTCTACATTCAAATTCACTGTCCTCCATTGTATGTAAAACTAATAATTTAAAGAAGGATCTTGTAATTTGGCCATGCTCAGTTTATAGGGACTTTGAAAATTCCATATTAGAAGAATGTGAACTTCATGTTTTGTTTTGTATTGCCTTTGAGGGAAGGTTTCTTAGCTCAAGCTGAACTCAAACTAGATGTGGAGCAGAGACTGGATTTGACTTCTTGATACTCTGGCTTCCTGTTCCATAAGAAAGGGATTACAAGGCTGTGTGCTTGCCTGCACTTGGATGATTTTCCCAGACACTGTCACATAGTAAATCTTTGTAATAACATTAAGTGAAAGAGTCCACCAATGTTCTGCTTTATATATTGACACAGTACCATTAAGGTCATTTTAGACTGTTGCCAATTTCATATGTACGAACATTAAGACACTTGCTACTTAGTTCTTTTAACTATTTGAATGTATAGAAAAGCAACAAAGTTGTTTTTGAGAAAAGAAATCATTGAAGTGAGGAAAACATATTGGTACCAGACAATCATGATAAGTGCCTAGGACTATTTGTGGAATTAATGCCATGAAACTGTAATTACAAGTGGTTTAGATGATGAAAGTCTTGATAACTTAATTTTAATATGAGATATCAACAATGCACACAGACTTTTTTGTCTCCACATTATATCTAATGCATAAATAATCATATACTTTCAGGTTGAAAGCAGAATTTCTAAGGGAAGCTAATCTTCCTATATATAATGTGTCTTCTGACCCAAATATTAACCTATATAGAAGCAAGAAGAATCTAAATATAAAGAGTCTTTTAGGAGAGGTGCCACCATGTACACCCTCTTTGAAAAGTATTCTTTTTCCTAATAATGTATGAAAGGTGCTTTCAAATTATTTTTAAAGAAATTTTGTCTCCAACCTTCATTTTCTTTATGCTTAATCACACAGCATCTTTATGGGTTCCTTTGTCTCTGGTCAGGGAAGGCAGAATCCAGAGTACAGCTCTTCTCTCTCATCAAAAGTAACCTGAAGTCTTTCCCTAACCTGTCAGGAACCCCAACTGGAATTTGGGCCTTTGACACAGAAATAACTTCAGTACTAGAATGGGACTCAATATATTTTTTAATATAAATTTTAAGCAAGAGGGTTAAGAGAAGGAAGTGGTGTTAGGGAAGGGAATGGAACACACCATGAGCAGTGTGAGCATTTCTAAGCAGGAGTTATAATTCATATTTTTAAATAAGTATATCTATAAGATTTTAAGAGGTTTGAAGTCTTACACATGGCATTATGAGATCTTATGAAGTGACTGATTCTAAGGTCAACAGACCAATGCTAGGGTTGAAAAGAGAACACAGATCTAGGAGGTAGGCTGTTCTTACGGTAAACAAATTCATAATCTTATTTGAGGTTCTCAGTCAATGTCTAGGGAAAGTGAATGAGGTCCTCAGCCAAAGTCATATCAAGGTCCTATATTTTGGGAGGATAACCTAGGCCCCTGTTACTTTAAAGTTGATATATGAAAGCAATTTTATCTCTCCCTCTCTACAACCTTCAAGATACATGTGAGTTGTGCTAGAATTCTTTCTTCTAACTGGTGAGAAGCTTTAGCCATGCTCTGGGTTTAGGAATGCTGTTGTCTTCACATGCCACCATAGTGCTCTTTCTATCATGCCACACTTTTAGAATTTTTTAAAATCTAAATACAAATGTGTATGTGTGGCTCAGATATAAATTTAACTCCTATTTTCACTAAGCAATAAAAAGGTTTTAATTTTGTCTATCAATACAAATTAATATTCTTTTCTTTCTCTTGGGCATATAGAATCACAGAATGTAGGTTTAATATAGATATTTAAGTTGTCCCTTATTGATAGACTTTAAGTTCACTTTATTTTTTAAGCCTATTTAATACTGTAGTAATAAAGCTCTATAACATTCCAGAACATATTAATTCCAAGATTAGAATTTCTAAATCCAAATAATTTTGATGAATATAGCATATACAAACGACCATATTGTACTCTCTAGACCTCAAAGGTTTGTTCAAACATAAGAGTCAATAGAGGCCATACCTAGTCATAGCATAATGCAAACTACACTTAATCCAACTTTAAAAATCCCCATAGTCTATCACAGTCTCAATAATATTTAAACATCTGGAGATCAAATCTTGTTTGAGATTCATTCAATCACTTAACTGTAATCCCCTATAAAATCAAAATCAAAAAGCAGATTGTGGACCACCAACATCACAGAATATACATCACCATTGTAAAATACCATAGTGAGGAAATATTGGACCAAAGCAACCCCAAAAGCCAGCTGGGAAAATTTCAAACTCTGTTGCACCTCCATGACTAATGTAAAAGCACTCT
Source organism: Montemys delectorum (assembly GCA_019843815.1). Taxonomy (NCBI): domain Eukaryota; kingdom Metazoa; phylum Chordata; class Mammalia; order Rodentia; family Muridae; genus Montemys; species Montemys delectorum. The sequence continues at coordinate 51,287 of JADRCD010205447.1, read as the reverse complement.
TCAAATCTTTAAATTCTTTCATTGTTGAATGCAACAAACTTCTTTCTCTTTGCCTAGTTCTACTCCTTGTTAGTAACTTTCCTCAGAAGGTACCTCACAGCTCTGTCATCTCTAATATCTTGGGGTGTCCAAGGCAGCTCCTTTTGATGTTTTAGTTATGGTTTAGATCCACACATGGTCTTCTGGGATCCACCAAATGACTTAGGTCTATTCTCCCGTTCTGCCCTCTGTAGCACTATAGGCTCTGGTTGACTCCATTCTACAGATGTTGTTCTTGGTGGTCATCCCAAGGTACTGGCATCTTCAGTTTGCTGGAGTCTTCTGATGCAGCTTGGCTTCACTAATAGCCTCTAGTAGGCTCCTTTCATGGTGACCAGCCTCAACTTTGCATAATCCCTTTCAGCCCTGGGCCTTCAACTGCAATTGAAGCTATGCTTTCACAAATGGCCTTCCCTGACCTCTCCCAGTGCCAAGTCTTGGCTGCTCTCCATGAACCTTTCATACCTTCAAAACCAGAAACTCCTGGGTGATCCTTACATATTACCAAGTCTAGCTATAGTACAAGATACAACCTTGGTTATCTCTGGAACACAACCTCTTTGTGCTCTCAGAAAATACTTCCTAGATTTCACCTCAACAATACTGGTTTCTTCTTAATCATGATTAATTTTTTAGCTCCAGTTTACCAGCATCAATTTTCCCAGTACCCACACTTGATTGTAAAGCCAGAGCCACATGGCCTAAGCTGCCCATTTCTGCTGTTTGCAGGGGCTGGAACATGACCCACTTGTTTTACAAAATTGTCAAAAGTTTTCTGTGTTCCGATTCTTTCACTGTTTAGACATGGCTGTTCATAAACTTGCTCTGTAGACTGACCTTGAACTCTGATATCTGCATGGCACTTTCTCCTAAATGCTGGAATTAAAGACATGTATCACCATGTCTAGACTTAATCTTTTCTTTACATAGAACTTGCTCGGTCCCAGACTGGCCTTGGTCCTCTTGCCTTTGTCTCCTGGGATTAAAGGCGTATACCTCCATGCCTAAATCTAAGCATTCATGGCCATTATTCATCAAGACTCAGATCAAAGGTCTGTGTCTTCCATTTCTGGATTGTAGTTCATTCCAAACTCCTTGTGAATGAAACTAAATATATCTGCAACTTATTATGTCCATTATTTTCTTTTATTTTAAAGTCAACACAAAGAAATATGTTTTATTTCAATATACAAGATACAATTTAATGTTATTAAATGAATATTGGTGAAAGTTTCTACATTTTAGAGATTTTTGTTTTAATAGCATATTTTGAGGAAATCATTTTATATATAGTATAATTTTTAATAAAAATGTAATTATACTGTCTGGACAGCAGTGGTGTTTCTATGTTCTACTTGCTCAAATTAGGAAATGACTGGTGGTTGGGTCCCTGGGAGCTCTGAGGGTACTAGTTAGCAATTGTTGTTCATCCTAAGGGGCTACAAACCCTTCAGCTCCATAGAACCTTTCTCTAACTCCTTCATTGGAGACAGTGTACTCAGTTCAATGAATGGTTGTGAGCCTCTACATCTGTATTAGTCAGGTATTGTCAGAGCCTCTCAGGAGAGGGTGGGACTGAATGTTCTGGCAACACGTTTATAGTAGAGGATTGCAAATTCGATCATCAATAGGAGGAAAGGACCTCGGCCTTGTGAAGGTTCTGTGCCCCAGTGTAGGGGAATGCCAGGGCCAATAAGTGGGAGATGGTGGGGTGGCAGGTATGAGGAGGGGGAGGCAAAAGGAGTTTGTTCTTGTTGTTTTTGTTTGTTTGTTTGTTTTTTGGAGGGGAACCTGGGAAAAGGAAAATTTACATGTAAATAAAGAAAATATCTAATTAAAAAAAATAAAGTGTAAAAAAAAACCCTTGAAACTAAATAAATAAATAAACAAACAAACAAATAAATAAATAAATAAGAATATATAACTAAAAAAAAAAGGAAATGACTGCAGGCAACTATCATATTTTATTGTAGTACATTAGTGTTCAAATAAAGAATCTAAGTAACAAAAAATGTTCAAAGGAAAGCAATAACCAGATCATAATAATGACTAGATATAACTATAGCTTGATCAATGGCAAATATATAAATAACATTAACAATAAGCTTATCTGGGTGGAATCTTGTCTTCAGGTCACCAATCCCTTAATCTGTTTATCTCCTTAAATATAGGATTCAGCTCCGTTCTAGGCCCTGGTGCCCTTTCACTTTTGAACCAAACATTTTGTAATTATTTTCTTTCTAGGTTTGTTAAAATTCTCCAAATCACTCTTAATAAGAATAAACCAAAGCCCTGAGTCTAAACTGGGTTGTTTAGAGACTTTCTTTGTCAATGTAATTAACTTGACTCTCTTTACCTTAGCTTCCAGCAGACCTTTCAGACAAGGGCAAAAAGTAGCCACATCTTTCACCAAAATATCGTAAGGACAGTCCTTTAGCCACATAATAAATTATTCTCATCTGAAACTTCTAGAGTTAGGCTTCCACAGTTCAAATCACTCTTAGCCAAAATCTTCCATATTCCTACTAGCATAGCCCATTAAGCTCCACTTAAAGCACTCAAACACTTTTCAAATCAAAAGTACAAAAATTCACATTCTTCCAAGCAAAAGCATGCGTGGTCAGACACAGCAATACCCTAATCCTGATACTGATTTCTGTTATTATTTCTAGCTAGAGTTTCCATTGCTATAGAGAGACTCCATGACCAAGACTATTTTTATAATGGACAACAATTAATTTGGGCTGGTTTACTGATTCTGATGTACAAATTTGACTTCTTATGAATTTTAAGTCCATTATCATCACAACAAGTAATATGACAGCATTTAGGTAGGCATGGCACTGGAGGAGTTGAGAGTTTTATATCTTATTCCAAAGACAAACAGGAGAAAACATCTATATACTAGAGAAGTACGAGGAAAGTTGCACAGTCCACTCCAACAGTGACCCACTTACTCCAACAAGAGCAAACTTATTCCAACAAGGACATACCTCCTAATAATGGCACACCCTGGGCTAAGCAAAATCATACCAGTACAGTATGTAAAACCTCATACTCAGGAGACTGTGCAGAGAGGACTGGGGTTGTAAGGCCTTCCTGGGTTATAGAATGAGACCCCATTTCAACCACATACCTGCATTGAATACAGCCCAGACTGCCTCTAATGTAGGTTCCCCTTGTTCTAAGAATGGTTCCTCATCTTATAATATATGCAACATTCTTTAAGTTCATTTGGCTTCCTGACGAGAAACCAATGCCAAAGTATATCTTGATTTTTAACTCATCTCAAGGTTAATACATGATATTTTCATTTCTGTCTCTAGGAGACCATTATGAGAAAATGTAAGTAAAGAATTGGAGATTACCCTTAAAAATAGTGCATGTAATTGTATTTTGCCCTATTTTACATCCTGTAATATTATAAGGAAGTAACCTATCATCAATAAAATCTTTATTTCATTATCAAGGATTAAGCTGTCTACTCCTTAAATTTATAATTAGAACCCTAACCAAAAGTACTTTATAATGCAACTGTATATGGATGTTTAGTCTTTAAAGAGATAGTTAAGTTTAAATGAGGTCAGAAGTGTGGTCTACCTCACAAATTAATACAGTCATGGGCAAATGCACTTTAGAGGCTGAGCATTCCTTCAAGTTTAATTTTAAGTAAGAATTTTCTTTTCAAGGATTATGGACACAAATTTGACTTTTTACGAATTTTAAGTTACTTTTTTCTTTCCATATGCTTTCAATAAAGAGACATCTAGATAGTAACAATGTCATCTTTTGTAATTCACTTTAAAACTATCACCAACAAATACCAGTTATCATTGAGAGCACACCTTCAAGTATTTGATAGATCCATAAGAATCCCAGGGGGCTTTATGCAATGCCAAGAATTCTTACTACACATTAATATACTTTTATCTCAAGTTCGGTTTTGCCATGTCCTAATAATTAACAGGGTATTGTTACAACTAATAACATGTACTTAATGTCCAGTATAATTTCACCAAACAACATATTATACTTGCAAACTTGATCAATAAAATCCATAACAGTTTTACTATAAAAGAGTCTCTGAGTCAATGCTTAAATAACCTTAAAAATCAAACAAAACTGTCATTACGAACAGACTACTACTTTATTCAAACTAATGTATAAAATCATCGTAATAAATTCTGTTCTTTTTTCCTTTTTTTAGTTCTTTTGTTTCTTTGTAATTTTTCTCGCTTGCTCTCCTAATTACAATGTTAATTAGACCTTTATAGTGTCTTTGTGGAACTATACAGGGCATCCAGAATCCAGAAGGGAGGAAGGCAGACATAATATTTCACATTTGTACTACTAGCATTCAAGAAGCTGAGACAAGAGGAAGAGAGTTTGATACTATACTGAAACACCATACATAATGGCATTTTGTCTCAAGAACACAAACAAAAACACCATATATATATATATATATATATATATATATATATATATATGTATATAATAAAACTAAAGAGAAATTAGGCAGAATATTGTGTGTAGAGATTCCAGGATCAATGTGTTTTACTAGCTTATGTAAATTTTATAAAATAATGACCTTCATTATTTTTATACATATCTTTTGTGCTAATTAATCATAGTCACTCCAGGAGCTCCTCTTGACTATAACCATGGTTTGGGAACGTTTCTGTTCCCAAATAAGACTTTTTCTCTTTTCAGGCCTCACATGTGTATCTTTAGACAAGGTAATTTTCCTTGAATCTTTTCCTAGATGGCTGGATTCTATGTACTAATCAATGATCATTGTCACTTACTGCCTTGTTGCCTCTCATATATTAATTGCATATCTTATAAAGTTAGTCATTTCTTTGCAAGTATGCTTGACTTGATATACTTTTATTTCTGGTCAGTGCTGTCTTTCCTCCTTTACAGCTGCTGGTCTGAGTTGAGTCTGATTGTTTTAATTATTCTGTCTGTCAGTTAAGATCTCTTGTGTTTCTGATGTGGTATGATTTTTGTCTTCATACTTCATTTTTAACATTAGTCTGATAGATTCCCCTTGTTTCCTTCTAGCACCGTGTCTTATTACAGATGTGAGCCAGTCATCTATAGCAACCACAAACTAAGTGCTTAATGTCTACCTTGTCACAAGGGCCTGTGTTGGGTGCTGTGAAATACTGCAACGGCAATCATTCATCCACCTCAGGCAATCATGATAACTCAGATGACAATGCACCAATAAGTCTGGCACAGGTGGAGAAATTCAGATAATGCAAAGTGAGAGAAATATGATTTGGATGATGGTGGGAATGAACCACCATCATTAGGGCTTGATGAACCTATGGCCGTTACTTGAAGGAGTCATCCTTTAAGTAAAGCACTGAAATATGGACAGTATTTATTTTTTTGTGGCAGAAAAAAGAGCTACCTACATCAAAAATATATTATTTTCAGTGGCACGGAATTAGGTATAGTAATGAAGATCAGAGGCAAGTAATATTGTCTGTCTTTTAAATTCTCATGCAGTGAGCCTCAATTGGGGACTTCCTCATGACAGCATGGTCACCAGGATAAACAAACCGACAAACAAACAAAAACATGTTAAATCAAGACCTCAAGTTTTGTTTTGTTTTGTTTTCTTTTCTTTTTTTGCAATTCTTTTTGTTAATTTTTTATTGGTTATTTTATTTATTTACATTTCAAATGTTATCTCCCTTTCCAGTTTCCCCTCCAAAAATCCCCTCTCCCACGCACTCCTCCTGCTTCTATGAGGTTCCTCCTCCACCCACTCCTACCTCACTGCCCTAACATTCGTCTAAGCTGGCACATCAAGCCTTCACAGAAACCTCCTTTTTTCTTTTAAATGAACATCTATCACTGTACCTTGCTCACATTGATTGTTTCATAACCAAATTTTGAAGCAAGTATTGTTGTAATGCTTATTCTGCAGGTGAGGAAATTAAGGTAAAGGAGAGAACTGTGATTCGTTTATGTGCCTAAAGATGTGACTGTGGATGGATTTTGGATTTATATTTGGAAATCTGGCTCGAAAATTAGTGCTCTTACACACTGCATCTGCTCAAAAAAAAAAAAAAATTAGTGGGTTTAGAGATATCCTTACAGGCAGTACAGAAAGACTTTGAATGGCCTTGAATGATAACAAGCAGAGGAGTTTGACAAAATCAAAACTATAATTTAGAAAGATAGCCCTAGTAACAGTGAATATTGATTTTGACTGGGAAATGAAGCTGTGTGAATGAGTGGCTATTGCTTTACTGCAGATGACAGATGATGAAGTTTTGAGTTAGGTGGTAGATGTAATGATACACAGAAGAGAGTTTTATATGGGTGGAATCAACAGGGATTGGATCAGAAAACAGCAATCAAATGTAACAGCAGAAGTATCAGTCAGAACTCCACAGATCACAAGTGATAGAAAGCCAACTCATACTCACATAACAAAATTAAAATGTATTGGTTCATATATTTGAATCTAAGCAATCTTGTCTCTTACTATTTTTCATATTTGCTTTCCTCTTAAGGGCTTCAGCTTCAGACAGGTTCTATATATGTAGTCATGAAAATGTTGCCTGGGACTTCCAAAATTATTTTGGAACTGAACACTCTCAATAAAAAGGGGACATGTTTTCCACACATTTCATATAATATACCAGATAATTTAAATGGCTCAGCTTGGGTCAGATGGTCACATTTAAAGCTCAAAGTTGCAGGCATCCTGTTTGAATCCCTTGGACTGGTGGTCAGAGAGAAACAGGTTTTAGAAATTAGGATTTAGAAGCCAGACAAACTTCTATTTCACACATATCTGGATCGTTGGAATGTTGATACATGCTTTTTGCATGTAGAGGAAAAAACAATAGAAAGCTTAAGAGCAAAATTAATAATAATCTAAGGATTTATCAAGCTTAGAAATCTGGGTAAAAATGACTTCTGACAAGTCTGAAATTTTGAACAATTTTTACAGAAAGAAGAATGATAAGTATAAGAAATGAAGCCAAGTATTGGAGCATGCCTTTAAAGCCAACACTTAGAACGCAGGGGGAAGTGGAGCTCAATGAGTTCAAGATCTACATAGTAAGTTCCAGGACAGAGGGAGTTACACAGGAGACACTGACTAAAACCAAGCATACATAATAGTTAAATAAATGAGTCAAATGTAGAGACAGATGCTTTCTGGAACAGTAAAATTTAGTAGCATTAAGAAAGAGAAATGTTGCTGATTGAAAAGACCCAGAGTCCATAAAGCATGAACACTCAGTTGTAAGTATTCCAAGAAGGAAGTGGTTTCTTGGAACCATGTGGGAATCAGGAAGGAGCTAGTAACTGGAGATAGGCAGCAAACATATGCTGGGGAAATCACTCAGTTGGTAAAGTCCTTATCAGCCAAACATGAGAGTTTGCTTGCAAACACCTATTTTAAAAGGCTTTGTTTTTGCTGAGGCAAGGACAGCAGGATCCCTGTGCTCTCTGTCCATTTAACCCATTTCAATTAGTGAAACCCAGTTTCTAGGGAAAGTCCCTGTTCAATAGAAAGAATATGAATGGTCCCTGCAATGTAATACTCAAGGTTCCTCCTCATAGATGTTTTCCTGTGACTATTCTTGTAGTCCCATACATGTGAACATAATAATAACACTTGAACATATGCATATTCACATGCACACAAATTAGTAGCAATTTGGTGACAATTTCCAGATAAAGACAATCGTGTGGTCAGGAGTTAAAGAATAAGCGAATGGGAGAAGGGTGGGTCTGTGTAATGTATGTGGCCCTCATCAGACCAACTGAGAAGCTGAACACAGCAGAGAGGCTGTCCAAGGCAAGAGGGAACACCTGACTGCTTTGGCCTAGAATACTGGTCTGTTACTCTCTGATTTTAGCTTAAAAATTGGCTTCTCTTGGCTTTTATGGCTGTCAGCTCCCAGAACTGACGTGATTCTGACAGCCTTCGTGTTTTATAGACATTTAAACTTGGACTAGGTCTAAAGCTCAGCTCCCTATATCTTCTGACAGCTGGGACAAGACCTCAGGATCTCACAGCCTTTATAAATGCAAAGAGTCGATTCCTAATAATGTGTGTGGATGTGCGTATCTGTGCGTGAGCATGTGTATGTCGTGTGTGTGTGTGTGTGTGTGTGTGTGTGTGTGTGTGTGTGTGTGTGAATATGTGCCTATGTGTTTGTCTCTGTGTGGGTATTCTGCATGCTTCCCTGCTCCTTTTATCTTGATATGTGTGTTTGTATCCATAGTCAGTAAGCAGAGTGAGATGAATGGCAATTGCCAGCTAGCTTTGTTCTTTGATTGAGTCTAGTCCCTATGCCATTGAATGCTGCCACCTCAACATCTAAGGTAGCTCCCCTCCCTTAGTTAACCTAATCTATACAATCAGTCAGCAGCCTGCCAGGAGAACTCTTTCCTAAGTGATCCTGGCAAGTTGAAGCTCTTACTATCTACACGTTCAATGTTGCAGACATACCATCTGTGACAAAAGCTTGGACAATCAGAGGTTTGGCCTGCATGAGTGGTGAAATGAAATATACATACATCTTTGCACAAAGTAGCACCCAACTATCACTTGAAGACACATGGCTCAGCAGTGAAGAGCACTGACTAATCTTCCAAAGGTCCTGAGTTCAAATCCTAGCAACCACATGGTGGCTCACAACCATGTATAACGAGATCGGATGCCCTCTTCTGGTGTGTCTGAAGACAGCTACAGTGTATTTATATATAATAATAAATAAATCTTTAAAAAAATAGAAAATACAATATTTGAGAGCCCCTGCATAAAGATCTCCCTCTGAATCCAGTAATCCCACAGAATCATGAGGGAAAATGATAAGTAATATTTAACCCATGTCATTGTTACAAGACAAAGAATAAAGAAAGCACGCGGTTCTGAACAGGATAATGCAGTGTATATGATACTGCTACGTAATTTTCCATGTGTGTGTTTTGCTTTAGTTTAGAAAGTGGACTTAAATTTTAAGTAACTCATGAATCTGTATTTGAAAAAGAAACGGTTTCAGTAATAAATGTATCAAGAGCTGGAATATATGGAAAATATATGTAAGAGGAGGACTTTGTCTTGGCCAGAGGGATAATTATCTCTATCTTTGAGAAGGGTTAAGTGAGAAAAGAGAGAGGAAAAGGCTGAGGTATGGAGTTACAACCATGAGAGGTATCTATCTGTATAAGAGTGTTGCAAATATAGCCTATTAATTTAGATTTAAATTCTGAAGATATGCATCATCAGATGTTTTTTTAAAGTATTAGGCTTCCCTCTAAGGTTGCTTCCTCTTCTCTCATTTTCACTGATTGAAGTTACCTCAAGGCCACTTGGAAATGCAAAGCAAGCTTCTGGTCCTTTTTGACCTAAGAATTCCATTGACTACTATCGGTGTTTCCCTGTGTGCCTCTTGCCTTGGGCTCTGAAGTTATAAGCTGCTGCACTTAAAAGATTCACCTAGCACAGTTACCTCATTGCTTTTTGCTCCCATGAAATGGAAAAAAAAAATCACAGATAGGATTTTGGCACTGCAGTATTTTGGAGGACCTGCCAATTTATCTTTTGCAGTATGTGCATTGTAAACACTTCTAACTTTTATGTTCTGAACACCTATCATCCTTGAATGCTTCATTTTATTGGTTCAGAAGTAATTTCCGAAGGTCACTCTGTATAATGCATGAAAACTTGAAGGTCCACACAATTTATGTTCATTTTAGATAATACCAGACAGCGTTTAGGATCTATCGACTTTTATTCTCTAAATGTTTGATCTAATAAGTTTAAAGATAAATATGTTATCAGCCTTCTCGGGACATATACACTATGTTGGCTATGAAAAGTCATTTAAATATTGTTCAAAAAATATAAGCTGATCTAATTCTTTTCTTTAGATTTTAATTTCTCTCAGGCACATTACTGGGCTTAAGATTGTGATACAAAAACAAATATATTTAGGAGTGTTAGCAATATAGGAAAAACCCACAAAGTTTAGAGTGTAATTCCTTCTTTTGTAGTTCTGTTAATCTGAAGCTCATTAGATATAATCTCAGGCTATTTAAATATTTTCATCGTTATATATTAGGTACACACACATTTATTATTTAAGTTTGTTCTTCATAATTCAATTGTGTTATTCGTGCTTATGTAGTGGTTGAAAGATTATTCCCAGCCTCTTTTGACCCTGCTTGTTTGACCACACCCCACGTGGTCCACTCGCCTTCATGTGGATGGGAGCTGCGCAGGACGCTTTTTCATGGATGCTCTAGCACTGGGGACACTAGGGAAAGCATGCATGCCTCTCCACATATGAAATTAATCATCGTAGATTAAACATAAAAAGACATTCTTTTCTTCATTCACAATGCAAAGAAAGACATCACCTAATAACGTCAGACAAACTCTCAGTTTTGCCTTACTTAAAAAAATCCGATCATCAATAGGAGGAAAGGACCTCGGCCTTGTGAAGGTTTTGTGCCCCAGTGTAGGGGAATGCCAGGGCCAATAAGTGGGAGAGGGTGGGGTGGCAGGCATGGGGAGGGGGAGGCAACAGGGGTTTGTTCTTGTTGTTTTTGTTTGTTTGTTTGTTTTTTGGAGGGGAACCTGGGAAAGGGAAAATTTACATGTAAATAAAGAAAATATCTAATAAAAAAAAAAGAGAGAAAAAGAAAAAATAAACTGCCCAGTAAGCAGGAAAGGGTAGGGTGGCAAGCAGCGAGAGGGGGGAGGGAACAGGGCTTTGTTTTTTTGTTTTTAATTTTCTTTTTCTTTCTTTCTTTCTTTCTTTTTTTGGAGGGGAAACTGGCAAAGGACATATCATATGACATGTAAATAAAGAAGATATCTAGTTAAAAAAAAACTGCCCTACTTTAATTGCTCTCTACTTCTAACCACCAAGAAAGAGATGTCCAGTATGTACATTTTTTTTCTCCTTATGATTGGAGCTTTGGGTCCTGTGTGGGAATTGCTTCCATATCAAAAGTAGAAAGGTCAACAGGGACTGTTTAGATCCCACAAGAGCTAACAGAGACAGCAGACTCCCATATACAAGTGTTAAACATTCAGACTGAAGGAAATCTTTCTTATCCTTAGAGTTATCATAAACTTCCTTGCCTACTTCACATCAGTATCTTGTCATTTCTATTTTCCTGCTCTCTCATACCTTTCATAAATGCATGGGTTGATATTTGGATTACTTCTATTTGCTCTTTACCTTCTACCTATATGATCCGATGAATGCCTATAATACTGATTAACTTCAACATCTCAGAAGGCACAAGAACCTCTCCCCTAGTGCCTATGTGCACACATAAGTATCACTAGGATCTCTAGCCTCTGTTAAATCAATTTTCATCTTTTCGATTATTCATTGAGGTCTATTCTATTATCCTGTGTTTGACCATCCATTCTCTTAATCCAATACCTAGAAATATAGTCAAACTTTATCACTGCTTTTCTTTCATGCTAGACATTCATAAACAGCAATTTTCTCCTATTTTCTGCCTACTAGCTTTGCTTTTTACCTTTTCCTTAGCAAGCTATCAATTTCCATGAATATTACCTCAAAGTTCCTTCAAATTCCTGCCTCTATTTTCACCTTACTCTTTTTTAATATAAAAGCTTCTCCTTACCGCTTTTCTATATTACTACATTTTTCTTTCTTTCTTTTTTAAAGCTGGGAGTAGTGATCTGGGTGCTTGAACGCTAGGCAAGCACTTCCCACTGCTCTCTGCATTCTCAGCTCTTCAGAAGCATCTTACTTGGTCCTTTTGGTTCGGTTCTCCTACATGTTGATAGCTTTCCAAGTATGTCCACTATCTTGGGTTAAAGAACAGATTCGTTGTATTTACCTGCTTTCATACTGTAATAATTATTTCCTGTATCATAATGTTACTGTCTTAAGTCTACACAGCCATGCTGATCTCAGTACTAATCATCTCTAGGTCTCCTACCAGGTATCTTTCTATCCAGGCTTCTTATACTCATGCTTTCCTGAGTGACTTGCAATCCACAGATTATTCTTCACAGTTGATAGTGACTTAATTGTATATAATCCTGTTTCTCATTCTTTCCAAAATACCTTTCACACTCAACAAGTGTCACATACTTCACGAGGTCCTTCCTGATATCTTTATTCCAAATTACTCTAATATAACATGAATAGCTTCTGTTTTTTATGTATTCTAATGCAGTAATTAGAACCCTGTAGAATTATGGTGTCCTATTATTTCTAGTAGTAACATAGACAATGTGTATTCATATTGAATTACCTTATTTGTTAATTAACAAATACATGAGTGCGGGAATTAAAATATACGGTTCTTTCTGCATCTCATTTTTACACTCATGGATAATGTCATAACTAGTATAATGAAGGTCCTAGAGTATTCTGAATATGTCCACAAAACTCTCAAGGAAAATGTCACTATCTGTCATCTGCTGTATCAGGCCTACAAAGTGTTTTGCAAGTCATTTATTTTTGAAAATCTAAAATTCATAATGCATTTGGTAATCTTCAATTTGTGCCCTTCTGTAGTAACCACCTTGGTTTGCATCTACTCTACGTTGGGTACCATTACTAGAAACTCAAAGAAGTCAAAGAACATGCTGAAGAACACACAGGCATAGACAAACAGAAAGATGAAGTTGCTAAGAACTTTGATTATGTATAAGCTGTTTGTATTTAGGATCCTTTCATCCTGTGTTTCAATCCCAGCACTACCCTCTACTGCTGCAAAACACTGTGTAACTCTATGCCTCTTCATTCCCCTATAAAATCAACACAACCATGACACCTACATCCAGAATCTTCACAGAGAGGAAATAGGCAATGTATCTATAACTCCTAGAGTCTAGCAATTCTACAAATATAAGACATTATATTACAGGAACTCTGAGAAAGAAGTACTAGGCTCAAATAGGCAGCATTTCTATTCCTCATAAAATTTAAAATTATAGGTTTAAAAGTGTATCATTATTTTGGCCACTATCACTGTGATAGATGATTTTCATTTTCAGTGTGGTTGGTTTAGAATCAGCTAGTATATACATGCATCTGTATTGCCTGTGTTAGTGTTAAATGGGGAGAGTATATCTACCATAATTGTACATGGATACTTCTTCCATGGGCTAGTTGCAAAAAAAAAAAAAAAAAAAAAAGGGAAGGGGGGGGGGAATATGAGTGGTAGCATTCCTCTTGCTCTCATCTCTGTGAACCAGCATGACTACCTCTTTAAACTCTATATTTTCAAATAGTAAAGAAGAATAAAGCTGTTTTTCCCTTAAGTTGCTTTGTTTCAGTATTTCTTACCAAAATGAGAAAAGTAACTTATAATAGTAAAAAGCCTTGTGGCCACATGGTTAGGTAGCCAATCACATTTACTCAGATGATGCCTAGTTGGGCCATTTTATCCTGATCTAGTTTCTTAGAACTGAGAATAGTTCAAGGCTAAAATGCATTTTATCCATATGTGTGCCCTAACTTGTCCCTATACTTCAAAATATAAATGTATTTGAAGATAAGACTTTTTAGAAAGTTATTAAGGTTTAATGGGCCTTTTAGATTCAGTCCTAATCTATTCTGACTGGTGTTCTAATGAGAATAATTTTTAACTAACAAAGGGATCAGAAGAATGCATGCACACAGAGGAAAGGCAGCAGAGGACAAAACAGGCAAGTGACATTTTTCATATAGAAGCAAAAGAGAAAGCTCTTTAGACAATCCAAATGAGAAACTTATTGACCTTGAATTTCTAGTCTCCATCACTGGGAAAGGCCTGGGTATCTGGTTTTTTTTATCACTAATCCTGAGGACTCCTTTATGACAACTGTTGAGAACTAATGAAGAGGCCCCCTGCTCATTATCATCACACATTTTAATCAAATATAAACATAATAAAACTAATGGATGAATATATTAGCAGGTTGTCTCAGATCATGCAGACTAGCAGAACCATAAACATACTGCATTTTTCTTCCCAAGTAGACATTGAGCTTCTGCAAAATAATAATTCAAACACAGTAAGAAATTACAAATATCAACAATTGAAGGTACAAAAAAGTCATCATTATAACCTTAATTGTTCAACTTTCTATGTTTCAAGTTTCCATCAATGTTCCCCATCTACTGATTACTTTAGTAACAGTTTCTTTAAGCTTTGGGGTGAATTCCATGAACAAGTTTAGCACTTTATTAAATGTTAATTATTCTAAGTCAAAGTTGAGGCTATTATGTAGTATCAGTGATATGTTCATCTTCATAACCAACAAAAAAAAAAAAACCAAATGAACTTTAAAATAATTGTTTGTTAGTCCAATGTAATTATATAGCAATGATAACTTTGCATGGGGCTTTTATTTCTACCATGTAAATCTTTTTGCTTGTTTGAGATAGGGTCTTATTATACACCCCTAAAAGTTCAAGAATTCTATGTGCAAGTGAGACTGCCTTTGAGATCACACAGATCTGCCTAGCTCTGCTTCTCTAGTGCTAGGATTAAATGTATATATCACCATATCCAGCCTCCAACTTCAAGTTTTAAGGAAAAGACAAAACTCTGTACAAACAAACAAAAACAAAAAATAAACAAAATAAAAAACAAAGCACAAATCAAACCATTCAGTACTCTTTATGCAAAGAGAAAAAATACCATTTCCCACTGATTAGGAATCTGCTTTATAGTAATTATTTTCATAATGTGAAAGGCAGAACACAGAAAAACAAGCAACAGTTGATGGTAGTGTCAGTGGCCTGAAAATGTCAGTCGGTTCGTTGAATTATTGCACAATTTTCTCAAGAGGACTACCACTCTTCCAAATGTGATGCTATTTGCTATCACACCTTTGAAAAAGTAGAGATCCTAAGCTTCATGCTTCTCCTTTGAACAATCTTCCTGGGTAGATATTGAAATGATAGCCAGAAGAGACAAACATTTTACCTTTGTTTCTTTAGTTGTTCCTTTTAGTTTGTTTGTTTCTTTCTTTCTTCCTTTCTTTCTTTCTTTCTTTCTTTCTTTCTTTCTTTCTTTCTTTCTTTCTTTCTTTCTTTTTCTGATCAGCAGTTCCTCCTTCTCAATTCTTTCAAATTCAAAGATGAAATGCCATTGTCTAGATTGTAGAATTCATCTATTGTTCAGATTTCCCAGTATGCATTGCAAAGGGGGAAAGTGCACACTCAGAAGCAACTCTACAGGGAGTTAGAATAAAATATATATGTGCTTATTACTTATTGAACACACTGTTCTAAGATCAATGCTCTGTCCTAGTTTCCACATGCTTACTATTTCAGTTTTTGAACATTAAAAAACTAACCAGATATTGTGCAGTTATAATTCATTCCCTTATAACTTTAATAAACATTACTAATGGAACATATTCCTTGTACCAGGAATAGTCCTTGAGATAAAACGATGATAAAATATGTTGAGAAAAAATAACACAGCCTTTATATGTCCCTATTTCTCTTCCTTCTGCTGTAATATGATCCTCTTTTGAGGATATGACCTGATCGCTCCAAGGTAGAGGAAGATTTTATTATAAATATGAGAGAGACAGTGCAGAGGCATCTGGAAGGTTCCAGAACAAGGAGAGAAAGTAGTGGACTGAATATGACCAGTAAATCGAACCAGATCATGAGAAAGGATTGTGGGATGCAAAAGAAGAAACTAAAGAGCAAAGAGGAGACAGGGCCAAGAGAGAGGATCCAAGACAACTAAGAGAGAACCAAGAAAGGAAGAGACCCCATGGCCAAAATGGCAGAGTTGTACAGGAATGAGAAGCTGGGTGAAGGGAAGCCCATGAGCTAAAGAAGTTTAGAATAGAAGGGGCTGAGTTTAGCTTATATTTTATGGTGAAGAAGTCAACATATTAGTAGTTTAAAGAAGCTGGTCATATTATATTCAATGTCAGAAGAAAAAAACAGTGAATGTTGATGTTCTGTTGACTCCACTTTATACATGTCTGGCCAAAGGAATAGTTCAGCCAACAATTAGATGGACAACCCCACATCAATTAAAGATAATCCTTCTCACTCACACCCACAGGCTATCCTGATCCAGACAAATTCTCTTAGAAGCTCCCTTTCCAGGTACCTCTTTCAAGATTCTATCAAAATGATCATTAACATTAACCATTATAATACTGAATTGCTCAATAGTAAAGCAACTACTCATGAGAAAAATTTCAGAGTAAATTTGATTAAAAATTAATTAAAGTATAAGATTTAATTAGTCATAATACACTAGCAAGTGCTCAATAACTGTATCAGTGGCTACAAGAAAGGTCAGGTCTAAAGGGTCTTTGATCTTTTCTAGGAATGAATTTCTGGTTGAAATATTGGCATGTGTTTATTTATTATGATAAAACACAGTTTAATTTTGTTCATGATGAGCAGCACTATGAAGAAACCTGACTTATTTTAAACATGCTTGTGGAAAGTAATTGATTTATTCTGTTTTCATATATTTTTAATCATAAATATTATAAAATTGATCAGTTATTAACTACTTAATTATTAATGTCCTATATTAATATTTATTACTATAAAATAAAATTTATTACTATAGCTCTCTCAACAATGAAAACAGGGTTTACTGTAGTCACGTACAGTCTATCAATTACTATAATAGACAGCAAAGGATATCAGCCTGTCTCCTGAGAGCTTCAGGGAAAATGAACAATAGAAGCCAACAGTTATAGATTTAGTGCTTAGAAGGTCAAGAGGTCACACATAAGGGTTAGCAGGGTAATCTATAATAGATAATCACACAGGCACCTGCATTTCTAAGTGGATAAGTGATCAAGCATGCAAATTAGAGAAACAAAGCTGGGTTTAGAACCAGTGGAGAGAAAGGAATAAACCAAAGTACAATCTATATGGATTTCATTGAACAGGTACCTTGCTTCTTCTACAAAATGCATTGATTATGAGACTTTACAAGTGCCCTCCATGTCATGCTTTTACTGGAGCAAGACAAATGACTTTCAGTTGTGTGGGGGTCATGATAAGATTAATGTGGTAACTGCAGTGTGATAATTTAATGCCTCTATGATGCTTATAATTCAATTAATTTCTTAATAAATGCTCATAGCTATTTGCTTCTTACATACACATCTATTTGCCTACATATCTATTCATTCCTTCAAGACATAAGTGACATTGCCTAGTATGTGAACATTAACACTAATGTTGAAAAATTAACTCATAAGCCGTGTACTATAACATTATAAAAGAGAATGTGATATTTTCTCTAAGGTGCATGAGTTTCCATATTTTCACTTTTTCTGTTCCATTGGAGGACAAAGTCTTTTCATATTTTATATATCTTTATCTCATTATTAAATTCTGCAGCAACATCCTGTCAGCTCTCATTTTATATATCTTTATCTCAGTATTAAACTCGACAGCAGCACTCTGCCAGCTCTCAGGCAGTTGATGAGTTTGGTTTTTGTTTGTTTGTTTGTTTTGTTTTTCCTTTTCTTGCCCATTTACATGCAGGTTGTGTGAAATATTGTCTTTACAGAGGGATGGACATAGGGAGGAGTGTGAACTGAAGGTAAATGATGTATAGAACTAGATTTTGATTTTGAACATCATGGGTTTGTTGTATTTGAGAGAGCATGGCAGACAATGGTAAAAAGTAGTGAAATATAGCCAAAAAGGACAATATCTGTGGCATTTATGTCATGCAAGTCATTAAGACCTGCAAGAAAGAAAAAGAGAAAGATTCAAACAACAGTAGAGATCCGCTCTTACTCCTGCTTTTCTCCCTTGCCTCTTGCCCCTTTGTTCCCCCTCTCTCCCCATTCCCTTCCCCTCTTTCCACGTGATGATGGCCATCCCCTACTTCTCTACTCTCTCCTTCTCTCTACCTTTCTCTGCCTCTGCTACCCTCTTAACTTCCCTCCCCATGCCCAAAATAAACTCTATTCTATACTTAAAAAAAAAAAAAACAGTAGAGATCCAGGTAGTACCATAAAAAGTAGGAAATGGTAAAAGTGTAACTCCAATGTACATAGACATAGGTTAATAGGTATAATTTTTAATAAAGTATGTTTCTTCAAATGATGATTGTTAGCTAGGCAGAAAGACACATTACTCTAATACCAGCATTCAGGGGAATCAGGAGTTTAAGGTTATCTTTATATAAATAGATATTTTAAAGCCAACCTTGGCAAACAAAGAAAGAATAATAACAGTGACAAAACCCAGTTATACTTTAGTAAGAATAAATATCTAAATTACTTATTATCGTACCTTCTCTTTCTGTTGCTCTGATAAAACATCCAACAAATCAATTCAAATAAGAGATCTTTTATTTCAGCTCACAACTAAACAAAAAACACCAGAAATTGTCCTATTATATTTGTCATAACAACTCAGGAGAATTTTTCTGGAATGTTAAAGAATAGAATTCAGGATGTCAAATATATCCAGAAGAAATGGATCAAAGTCTCAAACTGTGATCTGAAATACCAGTGCTATCACTAAGTGAAGTAGTCAGGACACAGAGCTCTGGAGAGGGACTCAGAATAGACAAGATAACTGATTCACTTCCAAAAGAGTAATTACACATTTTTCTCATAGACTAAAAGGCAGAGCAAATGAGAAATACTAGAAAGTCATGTTGGTAGACAGGCCAAAAATAGAATTTTTTTATGCAATTTACTATTGTGCCAGAAGAAAACAAGCAAACAAAAAGCAAGACAAACAAGAATTAAACATTTTGCCAGGCAGTGGTGGTTTAATCCCAGCACTTGGGAGGCAGAGACAGGTGAATTTCTGAGTTCAAGGCCAGCCTGGTCTACAGAATGAGTTCCAGGACAGTCAATGCTATGCAGAGAAACCCTGTCTAGAAAAGCCAAAAATCAAAACAAAACAAAACAAAGCAAAACAAAAAAACAAACAAAAACAAAGGCAAAAAACCAACCAACCAACCAACCAACCAAACAAACAAACAACTAAACATTTCAGCAAGAACTCCCAATGGCAATTAAGTGGGAATTAAAAGAAAATATAAAATTGTATATAGCCATTGGTCATTTGGGGGTAGAATGATGGTGGCTATCAATCAAAGAAGTGGTTAATACTATCACCCATCAGCTCTAGACTACACCAGTTAATTAAACCACTAAGCAAAAGTAAATTAGAAATAACCAGTCTCACAACAGATATATTTTATATATCTGGAAATAATGTAAACAGCTTTCATCTACAAATAATAGAGATGGAGGATCTGGTTCTGCATTTTTTTGTTTTTCAGATTGAATAATTAAAAGACAGGGGACGTTTGAAGGACATACTTATTAGAATTTAAGAGAAAAAAATATGTCATGTAGGCAAACTATAAGTTTTGTAGCTCCACAGAGCCAGTGATTAGAGAAGAAACAGAACTATGCTGTTTAAGTTAAGCAGGGATGGAGGTCAGACACATGATGTATAAGCAGACAATTAGCAGGTAGAAGAGCTTGAGAAGAAAGAGAAAGGGAGTCTCAAGTACTAGAAAAAGCATAACTACGTTCTCATCAGCATCCAGAAGAGACAAAACTATAAAAGGTATAGCTTCAGACTCAAAAAGGTGGGTACTGTCAACAAAAAGAATAATAGGTTGTAGGAACTGCACTAGTGGGTGGATGCCTTACAGGAAAAAGTATCTCTTTGTTACCTGTTGTCTGTCTATATCCATAACATGTATTGAAGAAACCCATTACTCAGTTGATTGAGCAGTACAACTGGATGTGTACCCTTTTGTTTTCGGTTGCTTGGAATGTTAAGACTCCAGACCTCCCAGCGATTCTTATCTACTCGACAAGAAGAAACTAGTTCTCCATTAATAGGCTTCCCTGCTGTTATATCTAGAAGATACGTGGAACTATGTCAGAAAATGTTTAACAGTTTTATTTGTCTCCAGAATTTCTGAGATTTCCATTTTAACATGTTTTTATTGCTGTACATGAAAAAAGCATTTTCATAATCTAAATAAGACTATTTCAGTTTGAGTAAAAATAGATATTTCATTCTATCTTTAAAATAATGCTTTGGCCAGTCTATTCTTGTACACTTCTCATGATTTTCTAATTAAATAATGCTAGTTTTTAAATCTATATATTTTTATTAATTGCCATTATATTTTTCTTTCATTAAGTAAGCATTGTGTTTTATTCTGAGTATGTGTGATTAAAAAACACCTGTAGAGTGCATGCCATGTGTGTTCTTTTGTGATTGGGTTACCTCACTCAGGATGATATTCTCTAGATGCATCCATTTCCCTAAAAATTTCATAAATTCATTGTTTTTAATACCTGAGTAGTACTTCATTGTGTAGATGCACCACAATTTCTGTATCCATTCCTCTGTTGAGGGACAACTGGGTGGTTTCCAGTTTCTGGCTATTATAAATAAGGCTGCTATGAACATAGTAGAGCATATGTTCTTATTACATGTTGGAGCATCTTCTGGGTATATTCCCAGGAGTGGTATAGCTGGGTCCTCTGGTAGTACTATGTCCAATTTCCTGAGGAACCACCAAACTGATTTCCAGAGTAGTTGTACTAGATTGCAATCCAACCAGGAATGCAGGAGTGTTCTTCTTTCTCCACAACCTCATCAGCATCTGCTGTCACCTGAGTTTTTGATCTTAGCCATTCTAACTGGTGTAGAGTGGAATCTCAGGGTTGTTTTAACACACATGGCATGAACTCTCTGATAAGTGAATATTAGCCCAGAAGCTCAGAATACCCAAAATACAATCCACAAACCATAAGAAACTCAAGAAGCAGGAAGACCAAAGTGTGGATGCTTCCTTCCTTCTTAGAAGGGGGAACAAATTACCCATCTAAGGATTTGCAGAGACAAACTATGGAGCAGAGACTGGAAGTAGGACAATCCAGAGACTGCTCCACTTGGGAATCCTTTCTATAGTCAATCATCAAACCCAGACACTATTGTGGATGTCAGCAAGTCCTGGATGACAGGAGCCTGATATAGCTGTCTTTTGAGATGTTCTGACATTGCCCGACTAATATAGAAGTAGAGATTCACAACCATCCATTGAACTGAGCATAGAGTCTCCAATGAAGGAGCTACAGAAAGGACCCAAGGAGTTGGAGGGTTTGCAGCCCCTTAGGACGAACAACAAAATGAACTAATTAGTACCCTCAGATCTCCCAGAGAGTAAACCGCCAACCAAAGAGTACACATGGTGGGACTTATGGCTCCAGCAGCATATGTATAGCAGAAGATGGCCAAGTCAGTCATCAGTGGGAGGAGAGGCCCTTGGTCCTGTGAAGTTTTATACCCTAGTGTAGGGTAATACCAGGGCCAGGATGTGGGAGAGGGTGGGTTGGTGAGCAGAGGGAGCGGGGAGTAAATAGGGTTTGTTTTTTGTTTTTGTTTTTGATATTTTTTAGAGAGGTAACCAGGAGAGGAGATATCATTTGAAATGTAAATAAAGAAAATATCTAATAAAAACCACTTAGAATTTAACCTCTATAGTATACTTACCAAGAAGCAACATAGTCAATACACAATACATTTTAATAGACATTAATAATCAATCTATCAAGGTACCTTCCTCACATTTGAAATTTCACCACTTTAAAATATATGGCTACTCACAGTGTCCCATGGAATTTTCAATGCCTACTACAAATATGTTTCCGTTAAAGTATGTTTCATTACACCAAAAATAAACCTTATTAATAAAAGAAAACAAAACAAAACAAACAAACAAAAAAAACACCTGTAGGCAGGATGTTATTGGGGAAGCTGAATCCTCTAGGAAGCTCTGCTCCAAGCCTAACTAACAAGCCTGGGATTCATGTGGAACGAATATAGTGTCAAGCTAAGATTATGTTGTATTAGTTTGAGTAGGTTCTGAAGAAATGACTAGTGTTTTCTGTTTCCAGTAAACAAGAGGATTTGCACACAGAAGCACATAAGGACATAATGAAAGACCAAGACTAGAATTATGTTTGTACAAACTAGGGAAAGCAAAGAACTGCAGGCCTCCCCAGGAGCCAGAAATGGTGGATGGAACACCATTTATGAACAAGCCCACTAGCCTTCTAGCCTCTAGAACTTATTGTAATGGAGCAGTGCTGTTGTAAATTACTCAGTTTCTGGAATATTCAAAGTAGCTGTAATAAACGTATATAGAAAAGAAGAACAGAGTTAACATATTTTTCTCAAATAGGAAAAACCCAGGTAGTATAAGTAATACAAATAATAAACTTTTTTGATTTTTACATTAGATATTTTTAATGTCTTTCATAAAATGTCCTTTAATAGCCTGATATCAAGGTTTTATTGAAATTTAGGGACCTTAAGAAGAAAAATTGAAAATACTGATCGAGCTCTTGAATTTTATAGACTAAAATTGCAGCAATTTGAAAACACTGTGTTTATATTAGGCTTATTTTCTTCTGTGTACTCATTTTTTTAAATAAAATTTTATTCATGTATTTATTAGGTTTGCATCAAAATGTATTTGTTGGTTGCTTTCATCATGACTGACACATTGTCTAGTCTGAAAGATATTTGTTGAATCCTTATGTTTCCGTAGCATATACACCATATTGTCAAGTCCCAAGTTAGCATACATACTGAGAGAAAAGGTAGTCTCAGCAGCTTAGGTTAGATTCATAGGGTTCACTCGCTGTCACATGGCATACTAGATATGGT
>JADRCD010205447.1:2006-28448 GCA_019843815.1 Montemys delectorum | reverse complement strand
AGGAGGTGGCATGTGGCGCAGAGTTTCTAGCAAAGCTATGGAAGGGGAGCTTTGTGTGTTGCACCACTCTCAGGGAAGGGAATTAAGAGGGGGTCAGGGAGTTCTGAGAAAAAAAAATCTCACATGGTCTGACTAAGATAAAGGTGACAAGCAGCAAGTCCTGTAGAAGCCACAACCTTCATGATATTGGCATTCCTTAAATGATTTCTCTAGACAGACATGGTGACAGCCTCTAAGCAGAAGAGCACTCCCTGCATAACAGTTTCTCAATAACAGTGGCCCATCTGAAAAACTAACATATCTTTTTAGTAGTGTATACTTTTAATTATATTGTGTGTTTCTTCCTGGAGAATTTCATGCATGTTCCCAGAGTATTTTATTGGTCACACCTCTCCTTTACTGCTCCCTCCAGGTACATTAGAGCCCTACTTGGCTCAGCACGTTTCCCTCTTACCTTGAGTTGTCTCTTTGCCCCTTTTGAACTCAGTGAGTCCAGTTAGTGCATCCTGTATGGGAGTGGGTATGTACCTGTCTACTACAATATTAAATAAATATTTTATATTGTTTTGTGTAACATCTGATCTCCTCTCAGTGTCTAATTAGATGATATCTATTGCGGGGAGGTTTCGGCTGCTCCTCTTTGCTCTCCTGGCTGATTTCACCTGCACACTGGCTCAGGAGCTATCTCTGATCTGTGAGAGGAAAACATACACACATGCACACACGCATAAGCACAGGTCAATTAGTTTTGAAATGCCTTGGCTACCTCAAAGGCTGGGTACTTCTATGCCAGCCCAGACCCAATCGGGGAAGTGGCCAGTGGCCACTTAACTTGAAAACTCACATGGCTGGTTGGCTTTGTCTCTTGCCACTGCTGGGCCCCCTTCTTCCACCAGTCCTGGTGATTCTCTCTGCATCCTACCAGTGCAACTCTTAAGTGTCCTACCCCGTGCCCAACCATTGGAGGCTTGCACCTTTATTGATAGATCAAAAAGCCAAGGGCGAGGACCTTCACAGTCTGGACATGCCGAATTCCAATTAAATGAATGTAGAACCAATCCCTTACAGATGTCCTCAGATTTTAACATTTAAAAGAAGTCTTACTTTGTCTAAGAAAAAATCAATAATCCAAGTCATTTTGATGTTTATCACAGGGTCACTTTTGCTGAAAGCAGCATCTGCTCTCATTTGAGTGGCTTTGTTTATGATCTGCCTCAATGTCACCATCTATCCCTGAGAGACACTGAGTTGTATGTACAGGTCAGATGCAGGAAATAGGTATTCCTGAGGTTTAACTCAAAGGTGTGGAATCTATTACCCGACATTGGCTGCTTGAAACCTGAGTTATACAGAACTGTGAATCCCGAGAAGAATAAATGTTCTTCGTAGTTGTTGTTGTTATATATGTCAATATTCTTCTGGTTAAGGAATCCTTAAATTTCAAAAAGAAAAAAGAAGATACTTTGTGTAAATTTGCTTACTTTTATGTATGTATGTGAGTGAGTTTGATACATGTTGGTGTAAATTATGATACCTAGTGCCACTGCACATAGGTGGAGGTTCAGAGATCAAATTCAAGTCACCGAGGTTATACCACAAGCTCCTTTACCTGCTGAGGCACTTCAAGGGCTCTGTGAGGAACTCATGTTTCCACTAAATGTTGAAAGCCAAAGTACTCTAGTGCAGTGCACTTCACATGGGGAAGCTTTATCACCAGGTACCACCTCTTCCTCACTCTCTGTCCCTTTTCTCTCCTCCTTACTCCCTCCCCTCTTACCCTGTCTCTATCTCTTTGTCTGTCAGCCTCTGTGTCTCTCTCGCTCTGTGTGTGTGCGCGCCTGTGTGCGTGTGTGTTTTTGCCCACTTGAGAGAGAGGGCATACATTGTGAACTCCAAAAGTTGCACTTAAGTTTATAACTTGGCACCTAGTGTCAAGACATTAAAGTCGCTGATTCAAATATTTATTCCAAAGATCAAAGTTCGGATCTTCAAAACACAGACTATTTTTATGGAGAAATTTATTGATTTTTATCTGTCTTTTATTTTCATCATAACGTGTACCCAGGAATTTCTGTTAGGAGCTGGTAAAACATTTCGTATAAACTGCCTTTCCTTCTCAGGTTCCTTAAAGGGGCCATTTTTTAAACAGAGAGAATTCATTCTCTTACACTATGTGGTTCGTTTTGAAATTGTTCTCTCTAGTGTTCCTAGAGAGATTTTCAATTTCTCTGATCTACTAAGAAGGCTGGAAGTGGGGGGATGCCCAGTAAACTTGCAGTGTAGGTTCTCCTCAAAGATCACATTAGCTCTGGGGTATTAACTAGATTCCCAGTACCAGATCCAATTTCCCTCTTTTTGAATGGGACTTACATCCAATTAAACACTTGTCAATTAAGACTCAATAACATGACTGCCTAAGGAAGACCTGAACAAGCAGAACGCCAATAGACATACTAACATGAAAATGAGAAAATTCATGATAACTCAACCTTAGATAAAGAATTACATGTAATTAAGGAGGGCTAAGAGCAGAAGAAATAAACTTCCCCTTTGATGAACGCCCAAATTGGTTATCCAATGTGAAGTGGTTAGCTCTGAGTATAAATAGCCTATAGACTGAGCAAGTTGTATTTCTATATTTGTGTGTGTGTGTGTGTGTGTGTGTGTGTGTGTGTGTGTGTGTGTGTAATGACAGTAAAGAAAAAGAAGCCATGAGTTTGAAAGGGAAAGGAGTTGTTGCATGAATAGAAGTTGGGGACACACAGGGGAAGGTAGATAATAGTATAATTATGTTTTAATTTAAACAATATATAAATTCTCTAAATGCAGAGGTATCTTCAGTCAAATATATCTTCCTATATACTTTAGGAATAATTAAAAACTGGTAGATGTTAAAATGTTCACATTCAGCATTGTGGAAAAAAACAAGTGTACCAGACCTTTACAATGCTTTGAATTACATATATAACATAACTGTCAATGGATAAAGTCTAAACTGTTTAGGATGAAGATCTGAATAAATTGATTTTTGACAAATAGAGGCATCAAGCTAAAAGTTATTTATGCAAATATATTTCTGAAATATAGAAACAAAATAACTGATTCCTTTTTTATTTGATACATTCTCTCAACCACTTGACACAATTTAAAAGAAAATGAAATCCATCTAAAGCTTATTTTTTGCAAAAAAATATAATTTTAAAATCCAGAGATTCTAAATATTAATTGTATGTATGTATGAGCATGTAGGTGTACGTGTGTGGGTGAGGGAACCTATGGAGATATAGGTATCAGTGTGCCACTCAAATGAAGTCCTGGGAACAGAACCCTGGTTCTTTCAAAGATCACTATGCTTTCTTAACCACAGAGCCATTTCTTCATCTCAGTTGGAGAGAATGTGTAAGCTCCCCTTTATCAACCAATCTCCAGGAGTGAATCTCTGCTTCCATTGCCTATTTTCTTCTTTTTGGTTCTCTTGCTTAGAGACTGGGTGCTCCTGTGCGTCCCAGGCTGGCCCAACGTCTTCAGAATCAGAGTGCTGGTGTGACAGACACATGCCACCATGCATGGCTTTGTCAACTTTGCCTTTTTCACTTCATGCAAGTGACCGAGAGCCCAAATGAAATTACTTAATAAGTGATTATGGAGATGAGGTGATCCAGAAGCAGTTAGGGGAGGAGACACTGTGAAGCACAGTGTCTACATTATCACGGTCTCTTTCTTAGCTTTGTGGCAGTCAGTTGTTTTTGTTTTCTGTTTATTTTGTTTTCATTGTAAGTTTTCTTAACAGTAGGTTTGAATTTTACATTTTTATTCACAAACTTCAAAAATGTAAAAATGGCAATTTTTTTATTAATTAATTTTTTTACACTCTAAATTTTATCCCCACCCCTGTCCACCCTCTGATTGCTCCATTCTATATCCAATACCTCCTCCCCACTCCCCTGTCTCCACATGGATGTACCCACCCCCCACCCTGCCTGATCTCTAAACTGCCTGGAGCCTCCAGTCTCAAAGACTTTTGCCTTATAGTAAGAACACTTTCCAAAAAGTACTTGGGAAAAAAAATAATCTCTTGATCAGAGCCAGGTTGTACCCTGACTCTGCAATCCTGTTCAGGAAACCTGAAATGTGACAAGTTATTAAGCTAGTAAGAACCCAGGTCTAGAATCACAAGTACGCAATCTCACCTAGTCACATGGATGGTATATTATACAGAAAAAAAAAAATTAAATGCTGAGAGATAACCAAAGCATTCATGATTCCATGCTTTTCCTAAGATTTTCTGTTTAAAGAAGTATTTGGTTATAATATCAGTTGAGTCAGCTAAACCTGTAGAAAGTGTTTGGATGGAGGGACTCATTCGGTTTTATCAAATCAGCTTGATTGATGTGCAGGAGCCTCCTGCCCCTCTTTCTTTTGCTTGTGCTCTTGTGTCTTGAGTTAACTACATTCTTCTTTAACCCCCTGCTACTCTTCATGAGAGTTGTTATTCTGAATTTATTTAACAGAGCACATCATTGACCAAAGTTCCAATCTCCATGTTTTTAAGGCCCTAGACCTACCATACCCACATGTGACCAGCCTCACATGGTATGCCTCTGGCTGAAATCACACCCTTGCCTCCTTTTTCTCAGTCATCAAGAAGTATCCAGTGTTACATGATAATTTAAATTACCTCTTCAAGAATACAAAGGTGATAAGATCAAGAGGAATAGGGACTCTTTTCATATTGAAAAAGCATGTGCTTTAAAGTTAGAAAATGGAGCCACCTGTGAGTAAATTGGTCATCAGAATTTAGTTTTATCCTACTTAGTCCTAAGGCTTTACATCTTTCCGTGAAATAACATTAATTACAGGGTTTTAAATATGTAAATACTGTGTTTCATTTTATTTTCCACATTTATGAGAAATCTATTATTACTTATTTGTGTAGAGCCACAATGAGTCACACAATAGTTAAGGGCAATGGCATGTGTCAAACCTGGTATCATAATCCAGACTCACTTGGTGACAGAACCCCAGCATTTCACACTCTTCACAATCATAGATACACAGTGTTTAAAACAAGTATCATTAAGTTCAAATTTTAGCTTTACGTTTATACAAAGCCAACAATAATATAATACCTATGAAGGATGTATGTAACAAAAAATCCGAAGTAACTGGCCACATATCTAACTAATATTAAAGCAATATTTTCAAGTTATTTCTTTTTAGGTTTTGAGATTATAATAGAATTATGTTATTTCCCTCTTTCCTTTCCTTCCTCTAAACCCCTTATGTACACCTCCTTGCTCTCTTCCAAATCCACAGCCTCTTTTTTCATTAGTTGTTGTTACATTCATATATATCCACAAACAAATAAATGTAGGCTTCTCTGTGTATGTAGCATTACTTGTATGTATGTTTTCAGGGCTGACCATCTGGTATTGAATAACCAACTGGTGTGTCCTTCCATAAGGAAAGATAATTTCCTCTGCTCTCCACCATCTTTAGTTGCCTGTCGCTTTTCTGTGTAGGGTTGAGGCCACTGTGCTTTCCTCTGCTGAAGTTAACATGTCTATAGCTGCTATCCCTCCTCGGGTCATGTAAGCAATCATGTTGGCAAGATTTTACAATGATAATGTAGGCGTTAACAATGGTTTATGTCATTCTGACCTACTTCATCTATAAGATATTATGGGGGCGGGGAATATGTTGGAATATGTTGAAAATACTTGAAAGGGAAAGTTGGTTTAAACTCAGTAGTTGACCTTAAGAATTTTTATGACCACAATGAAGTTAACTAGCCAATGACTGGTTTTCTCACCTGTCTAGGCAAAGCCATATTAATTTAATTAGAGAGTGTCATGAAGACGGATGGTGATAAACATGGAAAGGCTTTGTTTCCAGCACATAGTAAACACATTTTTCAACAGTTACAATATAAATACTAAACTAATAGATTTGATAGATCAGCATGTATATAGTTATATAAAGAAAAGTTCCAAATATAGACTAATATTTTGAAGAATATATCTGTTTATTCAATTTATTTTGTCAAAAATAATGTGTTGTATTTATTGGATGACCATGAAGAGCCAGACACTAGTTGAAGTGATTGACACACTTGTCTGAATAAAAAGCGTGAGAAATGGACACTATTATAGTTCTTTTAGAGATGAGAAAACAGGCTCAGAAAGTCTCTATAACTTGGTAATGGTTATAAACTTTAGTTGCAAAGTTAGACCAGATTGGTCTGATTCCAAGCCATATATTTCTTTGAATATCACTGTGTCTCAAATATATGTTTTATACAG
Source organism: Montemys delectorum (assembly GCA_019843815.1). NCBI lineage: Eukaryota > Metazoa > Chordata > Mammalia > Rodentia > Muridae > Montemys > Montemys delectorum. The sequence continues at coordinate 22,146 of JADRCD010205447.1, read as the reverse complement.
TAAAATAGAGAAGACAAGTTATGAAATTGCCAATTTATTGTGTCACCATAGCTATGGAGAGTGTGTTTTGTCTTGTGTGTGTGTGAGGATAGTTATTGATTCTAACAAGGTTTATTTTTTTTACTTATGAACACAAAAAGTGTAGGGCAATTTGAAATTGCATTCATGTTTTTACTTACTTTTAAAAGTATGATTCAATGTAGATGTTTATACAAATGACATTATTTAACATTCAAAATGTAGTAACAATTTTAAAATTATATCGAAATCTTAAAAGAGCTATGATTTAGAACTAACTTAAAAGGTACAGAATCATGAAAAATAGACTCATTAGAAAAACTTGTACTTTGCAAAGTGAAATTTCAGGTATCAAAAGTCTGACCTTATTGACTGATCTTGACATATTTTTAGAAAGAAGATGCCTCATCCATCAACAATGAAATTATGAAAAGAGGAGTAATAGCTAACAAGTTTATTCCTTGTCTGATGGTTTCTAAACATCCAAAGGACTACATCCAGCACATACAGAATTGGGAGAAAATTCTCTTGATAAGAATCAATGCTTGAAATCTGATCATTTCGATGTGTCATCTTATTAGCTGCTATATGATGATTGATACTTTCTGCGTATGTAAATATACATATGAAAGGAAGTAAAAATAAATTTATATTGGGAACAGTGAGATCTGAAAAAATCGATCTGAATACAGTGGTTTTCAGGAACCCATTTACTAGGAAAGTATTTAAAAGCTTCATCAGAATGATGTCATTGTCATTAAGCTTTATTAACTCATCTTGGGCAATTAACATGAAATAGATAGTAGCAGTAAGAACAGATAAATGTTTCTGAAAAAAAATCAAAATGCCATGTTAAGTAGTGCATGGGAGATACTCACATTAGATATTAAATAATGCTTGGTTAACTAACATGGATGATAGTGCTATATGGGAATAATTAGATATTGCATTAGGTTATATTTTTACTGTGGTAATGTAATTTTTATATTGAAATATTCTTTAATTTTAACATTTGCATTTCAAGTTTGTGATAATAGTCCACCAGAGATTTGTTTAATTTCTATCTTTCATGTGTATACTGTTTAAGCACATGTGTGTCACTATATAACATGTACTTCTGGTGCCCACAGAAGAGCCATATGGGTTCAGGGAATGCAATATAGGCCTTCTTCAAGAGTGGCCAGTTCTCTTCACTGCTGAACAGACTTTCTAGCCCACAAGTGGTTAGTTTCATGCACTGAAGCTAAAATGAAGCATAAAACATTAAAGCCCTTGTATTTTTGTTTGTTTGTTTGTTTTATAAAAGTTACAATGGTTTGGAATAAGGTGTTGTTTAAGAGCAGAGTACACAAGCTTTGTTGATTGTCATTATGTGAGCTGTTGGAGAAGAAACTTGGAAAAATGTTAATATGGAGCTCAGGAATAAAGGAATGCCAGTGTCATAAGGCAGAGAGCTGCAACCCTTAGAGGAGAAGCCCTCAGCTTCAGTGTCACATTTTAATTTAAAGAAACAAGATACATTTAGAAATACAATTAATCTCAAAACTTACCATAGGAACAGGAGAGATATCACAAGACAAAGGAAATAATTTAATGGTTAATGACAAGAAAAAGTAAGAGAATATGGAAGGGGAGGGTGGGTGTCTGACACGCCTTTAGATGGTAACAGGAGAACAAGCTTGCAGAGATAGAAAGAGAGATTTTTCAAAATTCTGTCTCTTGAATCTCCGTTTCCAGACAAGTAACAAGCAAAAAAAAAAAAAAAACATAGCAAAAACACAACTACTAAATCTGCTTTCAGTTGATAGTTTTTTGTCTTTCTAATCTCCAAAGAGTGCAATGAAGCCCCCATCTTGTAGTTGTTATTTTTCCTTTTCAAAATTCCTATGGACAATATGTTTATTCATTGGTAATATTTGTATGAAAAAAGAAAAAGCCTATTGTTAACAATCTGTAATATCAACAAAAGTTTTAGGTCACAACTGTGGAAGAGCAGAGTAATTTTAGTACCTGTCACTGTCAGTGCAGTAGCTTTGAATTCACAGCCCTGGGGACAATCACCATGTTTCTACTTCTACGAATGAGCAGCTTTTTGTTACTCTAATGTTAGGATGTATAAATGCACATGGTATTCCAGGGACCAACAGATGAGTTTACACAGTTTTCAGAAAAAAAATACACATTAAAAATAAGTGTTCTGTATTTCCACACTTATACAGCTAGTGTCTAACATTTACACACTCTCTACAAAATGTGATATAAACACTTTTAACTCTGAGATATTTGTATGTCAGTTCAACATACTTGTGGACTTGATATTCTCAGAAATGTGTTATTTTTCTTGTGAGCTACTAAAAATGATTCACCTGAGGAATGTGTATAAGAGAATTGTAGGAATTTAAATTTCTAATTGTACCATCTATTACCACTTATATTCTTTAGGGTTATCTTAGCACCATTTAAAGTCTTTGGTGATATTGCATCTAGTTTTTCCCTCATCTTTACCACCAGAGATTCTCTGTATATGTATAATTTCATCAATATTACACGTAATATTTAACATTAAAGGATAACTCACTCACTGTTTTAAATATATTCTTATACAGCTGACATATTCTCTCTCTGTCTGGCTTCCTACTCTCCTCACTCACTACTGTCACAACCCTGAATCCCTTCCATATCTTTTAGTGCTTTATCCCAGGATTATTGATCTGTAGATTAAACAAACATAGATTTGTTAGATTCAATGTAGTAAAAGAAATATATATTCAAAATGTGGAGGTTAGAAAAAGATATTAATAGGGTTTGGCCTATGAACCAGATCATTAATGAGATGATTTTTGCTTTGGCAATGGAAATGGGGAGAGCTTCATCCCTGAGTATAGAAATGGCACATGAAATCCTATGGAAGAAAACACTGGGAGGAAGCAAAGTAGAAAGATTTATCTAAAGGCTAAAGACAGCGAATTCCCAGAACACCTAATGACACAGCAGTTCTTTGTGATTACTTCTTTTCCACAACATAAAGATTTATGTGCACATTGGCTGAAGCTGTGATGTATGATTATGAGTGTATATTTCTGGTAAACCATAGGGAAGAACATGAAGCTTAGACAAAGTCCAATATTGTCTGCGTTATGGATTCAAAGGATAATGAAAGGCATTTCAAGGCAGAGAAAATATTTACTTTGAGTAGACTACAACTATAGGATTGATACACAATGCATAAGTTCTTCAAGGTAATCTCCATAAATCTATTTTTGTCATAATTAAGCAAATTATTTATCTTCATGCATAATCATACAGAGGATTCATAATACAAAAGTATCATTGATTTGTTGGCTTTGATATCTTCCTGTGAATTTCCAGGATTCAACAACTAACATGTGTCAATATCTCTGAGATGGTTTCAACTCAAAGTCATGAAAATTAAGAAAAATGGATATGTCTTTACATCATTCAAAACATAACCTTTCGAGTAAAGTCTTTCTGTCTCTTGGTTCTCAATAAGTAGACGTTATCCCATTGAAATGCTATAGTTATTGCATGGTCCAATATTATTTCCTTTCTATAAAAGTTTTTGTAAGTTTATTATCATTTTCTACAGTTGAATTTGAAAGAATTAGAATTACCTTTACTGCCACCTGAAGGATAAATTTCTTTCACACCCCTTCTTCTTCATTGTGTCTCCCTCTTTCTTTCCTTTTTACATCACTAAATACTGCCATTTGCACTTCTCTACCATGTTATAGTTCCATACCACTGTTATACTGTAATACCAGTATTCACCTAGGTGAATCATCATGACCCATGCTTTAGTGTAGTGGTTTGAGTAGGTATGGCTCCCATAGACACATGTGTTAGATTTGCTTGTCCCGTAGTGAATGTCAGTATTGCTAGGTGTGGCCTTGGAGTAGGTGTGGCCTTTTTGGAGGAAGTGTGTCACTTTGAAGTTGGCTTTGAGGTCTCTTATATGTTCAAGCTAGGCTTAGTGTGCCAATCTTGCCTTCTGCTGCCTGTGGATCAAGATGTGGGACTTTCATTTTGTTCTCCACCGCCACATCTGTATGCATATCCCCACATTGCCTGCTATGATGATAATGGACTAATTCTTTGAAACTAAAGCCAGCCCCAGTTGGATGCATTCCTTTATAAGAGTTGCCATGGTCACAGTGCCTCTTTACAGCAATAGGAACCCTAATTGAGGCATCTAGTTTGTATGCAGTAAGTTGCTTTGCCTATTCCAGGGCTTCTCAACCTATGGGTCGTGACTCCATTGTGGTTGGCAAGAATTTTCAGAGGGTTTACATATAGCAGACAAATATCATGTATATCTGATATTTACAGTTCATAACAGCATCAAAATTACAGTTATAAAGTACCAAAGAAATAATTTTATGGGTGGGTGTCACCACAACATGAGAATCTATATTAAATGGTCAAATAATTAAGAAAGTTGAGAACAACTGGCCCATTCCAAGCTGAAATTCCTCTGGCATTCATTCATTCCGCCAAGTAGCCTTTGAAAGTCTGTCTTCAAAGAAATTAATACCTAAGAAAAATCATGTAACTTTATGAAGATTCATTAGAGTATAATGGGTTTAAAAATATTTATTTTATTTTATATGTTTGAAAGCTTTGCTTTCATGAGTATATGTGCATCACATGTGTACCTGGTGCCTGTCAAGGCCAAGACAGAGCACTGGATCTCCTAGAACTTGAGTTAGCTCTGTTTGTGAGTCACAGATGTTCTATAAGAGCAGCGAACGCTCTTTACTGCTGAGCCATCTCTCCAGCCCACAATGCGACTTTCTTATGAACATAACAATAATAGTACTAGCAGCAATAAAATCTCAAAGCATTTATATAGCCACTGATATTAAGAAGTTTCAAAATCCAAGTGGGTTCTTTAGCCACATTGTGGGAGAGAACAAAGTAGGTATTTCTATATTCATTTACCAGAAAGAAAAACAGGATCAGAGAGTTTATGTGACTTCTATGAACTCACCCAGCTAGAATCCAGCTAATAAGAATGTAAGCAGCAAGAATCTATCATTAAAAGGAAATCCCCTAATCCAAGTACAATGATCCAAACAGTGCTGGATTAGCTAATCATTTATGCACTGGCAGCCCGTATTAGTGAAGTTACTTTTAAGGCATTTGAGAGTATGTTAAATTTATAAGCAAGTTTGCATATAGTAAATTTCTAAACTACAAACGTATGACTGGAAGCACTTTCAGCATTGTCAAGAAATTAATTGTTTCCACGGTGTCTGTGTGGACCTTTTCTGTTGTTGTCATTGTTAAGTTATTTCACTGTATGGTATCTGTAGACGAGCTTCAGCTTAAATAATGTTGTTATTTCTTCGGTTGTTTAATAAGAGATAAGGTGTTGGGAGCATTGTATCTGGCATGTAAAACATTTTGCATTAGTTTCTGTTAAATATTTATTATGCTGTGTTTTTCATCCTGACACAACTCAATTCATAAATTAAATAAAAATGCTGTGTTCTATGACTTTTTACTTTAATAAAAGCTGAACCAAACTGATAAGGGCTCAGTTTCGTGAACAAGAATAGTGTTGTTCCAGATCCATTAAAGTCCTAACAATCTGGGCACAAAATATTTCACTTGTTTGATGTTTAAGCAAATGATTGAAACAAAATTTTGCTATGCATTTGTTTTCTACTACACAAACAAGGGATGAGCAGGCAGGTATTGAAATCATTAAATCTCACGTTCCTGAGGATTTGGCAAAGCAAATATAACACAGATAGGGTAAACTATAGTAATTCATAGGAAGAATTAACTGAAGGGGCCAAAAAAGAATGGAGGCTGTTATATGAAACTGTTAAAGAATAAGACTTCTGAGCACAGCGTGTCATAGGACAGGTGAGGTAGAGCCCACCAATCTCTCTGCAGTATTTGAGTAAGCAGAGAAATTCATTATTAGTTCCTTATGAGACTTTCCACTCACCTTTGTATATTGTCAGAATGGGTTATATAGGAATACACCATTTAAAACAAAGTAAACAAAATTTGTCTAGTTCACCATGCTGAATGCAATGAAATATTAGCATGGAGCTTTATGGACTATGGCAATACATTTGAAGTCACAAATCATGTTTCCTTTATTCCTTCGTATTAAAAAATATGAAGTTTTTTGTGAAAGATTTGTGGGTCAGATGTTCAATATTACCTTAAGTTCTATTTGTGTGGGTGGGTGTAAGGATGTTGGAAGTGTGTATCCTTAAGCATGTGTATATGCAGAACATGAATATCAATGGCTGCAGGGGCTAGAAAGCATGGGATCTTCCAACCCTGGAGATACAGGTGGACATAAGCAGTTATATGAGAGCTGAGAACCCTAAATGGATCCTGTGTCAGATCAACAAATGATCTTAATTGCTGATCCTTCTTTCTGAACCCTTACTTTTCTTGATAATTAAACCCTTTGAAGCACAGAATGCTTCTTTACCTGCTTTATGAGGTATTCAGTTTATATCCATTAAATCCCAGAATCACTACTAAGATATAAGTACTATTATTAACTAATCCATTGTAGTGATTATGATATAGATATTTTACATATTCTATCCAGATTACAAACCTGACAAAAGGAGACAAAATACTTAATTGAAAATTTCACTTAAGAATGCTCCCAACTTATATAAACCAAACTCCTATACCAAAATTAAATGTGACTTTTCCCCACATGGTCATATTGTGAATATAAGTACGTTTTATACAACATTTCTAATATTTCTTAAATTTTTTAAGATGCTATTGATGATAATAATTTTATTTTCCAGTCCAGCTGGTTTTTTTGTTGTTGTTGTTGTTAAAAATAATTTTGGCTTATATTTCCGTATTTGACAGAAGATTCAAGAGTAAAACTTTGTTTTGTCAATGCAAGGCTGTCATTTATCTCTATTTTAGACATTACTCACTTTTCAAAGGTAATTCATCTTATTTGAAGAGAGCATTCTGGTTGAACACATTTGATTTGGATCGTCTTTGACAAGTGATTACCGTAGCTATCAATGATATCTCAGCACACCCTGGCACTTCGCCGCCTCTCACCATTAAGGTAGAGATGGTGTGTCTTTGTGCCTTCACTTTTTCCCCAATAGGCTATTTATTATTCCAGTTGGAGGAATCAATCAAAGAAAATAGAGGTTCATTTAATAAAACTGTTTCCTGCTGACCTCCGCACCCTTTCTTTGCATGCTTTTCACATCTGTGTTTCAAAACTGGTATTTTTTTTTACTGGAGACATGAGTTTGTGTGATTTCATTTAATGTACACCCACCCATACTCTTCCTGAGTTCCCCATCTGTGAAGGCTTCAAAGCTTTCCTACTGGTTGCTCAGGGAGTCCAGGAGACGAGGTGTAAACATCCATGGAAAGGCAATGGTCTAGACTCAAGAAACTCTATTTCACTTCTGAAAATACAGTCCTATTCTTCTAATTATTTCCACAGGATATATTTTCACATCGACAGGAATTCCCCTAGTAATTAAAGTGTCACTGGAATTTTCTGTTCCTACTTTAGGCTAGATTTAGGACAGGCCTCACTGCTAAGTCTCACTGAATCTCAGCATTTCAGACACTGGGTCACCTTTTTTACTATGGGAGTCAGAGCCCATTTTAAACACCTTTAAGCTCATAGAATAACCAGGGTTTTAATTTTATATTAACATACTTTCAGCAGTAACAGGATTAGTAAAAACATGATACCATATTTTATAGTGAGAAAATATCTTTTGCATTGTATAATTTGGGATATTTTCTACAAAATATGTTATTTATGTATTGTTTATATATAGATTTATAATTATTAAAAATTGCTTATTTTTATTTACATAAACTGTGTGTCTCTATATGACCATGGAAACTGGAAAAGGGCTTTGAATTCTCTGAAATTGGAGTCATAGGTTTGTCACAGGAACCAAACCCAGTTCCGCTGCAAGAAGAGCAAGTGCTCTTAACCGGTGAGCCAGGTCATCTACCCCTATGTTATATCATCTACCCCTATGTTATATCATCTACCCCTATATTATATCATCTACCCCTATGTTATATCATCTACCCCTATGTTATAGAGCTATATTTAAACCAGCAGATTTCTTTCTGTGAGTTCTTATTGATGTAAGTTCTTCCTCTCCTCTTGTTCTTCCTCCTCCTCCTCCTCCTTCTCCTCCTCCTCCTCCTCCTCCTTCTCCTCCTCCTCCTCCTCCTCCTCCTCCTCCTCCTCCTCCTCCTCCTCCTCCTCCTTCTCCTCCTTCTCCTCCTCCTTCTCCTCCTTTTCCTCCTTTTCTTGAAGGAGAAATCAACAAACAGCCCTAAATTAAGAAAGTAATGTATGATCTTTTAAAAATTACTTGAGTTTGGAAAATATAATGGGAATATTTTTATTGTCTTTGTCTAAGGTAACTGGTTCAATTACATTGAATCTTCACTTTCTGGATGAAGAAAATTAAGAAAGTAAGAGGAGAAAAATTATTTGCTTTGGTTGTAGGATGACTCTGAGAAGAATTAGTGTGTAATTATGTAAAACCAATAGGCAGAAGGTGCTGTATGTTGTTTATGGGCCTTTATAGAGGTAAAGACTCTAAGAGTCTTCAATAACAAAAGAAAGAAAGAAATGGCTATAAATGCTATTAAAGTCCTTATCTTATAGACTCCACATCTGTGACAGAATGGTGTGTATGGGTAGCTCTATTTGTATTCTAGATCTGTGTGTGAAGAAGTGTTGGAATTCGGTAATGTATTTGGACTATACAATGACAGAGAACCAGGAAGGATCTTGAGTCAGTCAGTCTAAGGCTTCTCAAGCAGTATTTCTGTGCAGTGGGCTTCCGATGATGCATTATCTGAATGGAACCTTTGCTCATCAGAAGTCACTAGTATACACTGTTTGAAGGGACAAAATTCTTTTTAAATATTGGATTTATGACATTTTGCTTAGAAAAAACATAGCCAGATGATTTGTTCAAAGACAATAGATCATCAAAGTTGAAGAGAAGGAATAGAAAGAATACAAGCTTCCTCATAATGGGTTTTGCTGAAGAGGATGAGCTTGGGATAATTAGGAGTTGGGCACTTAGAAAAACTTCTTAATCAATCTATTTGATGTGTTTGTGTGTGCATGTATACATGAACATACATACATATTAATCACTATGTTATCAAGTCCCTATCATGCCCCATTTAGTAAATTCATTTACATATAATGAACTTTTTGTGATGTGGTCATCAAAACAGAAAATAAGAAACACTAGTGATGAACTGTGATTGTCAATCTACATTGTCAGTTTGACTGAATTTAGAATTTCCAAGGGATATTTATGGGGAACTCCCCTAGGCACATTTATGGGGAAGCTTTCAGATTAGGTTAATGAAGTAGAAATACATTATTCTATAGGGTGCATAACAGACTGAATCAAGAGCAAAAATAATGAAGTCCAAGCATTCATCCTTCTGCGTCCAGACTAAGGATGCTATGTAAACAGCAATGCCCATCTGCTTCTGCCAGGAGGGCCAGGCCCTCCTGCACAGAATCCCCTTGAAGCCTAAGGTGAGATTGGTCCTTCCTTTCTTACTTGCTTTGATCAGGTATTTTGTCACAGCAATGAGAAATGAGTGTCTCCCTGAGATTCTTAAAGAGTTTGAACTTGACAGCAACTAGTCTGTCAGTGCTACAGGATAAGAATAAACTAGCAAGAAGAAAAGAATATATAAAATTACTGTATCATCTACCATTTCTTCACCATATACCTTGCTTTTAGTTAATTATCTCTATATAATTGCTACTGAATGGGAAAAATATAGTAGCCTTTCATTTAATTTTAAAATGCTTTTAATTTAAGAACCATTCAAATTGATGGGTTTCACTATGGCATTTCCACAATGCTTGTTTGAAAAACTGAGCCTCCTCTTCCATTTCCTGCTGCTATTCCTGTCCCCTTTCCTGCTGGTCCCAGTAACTTCTATTCTGCTTTCAAATGACATGTGTACTATTCTATTTTTCTCTCTTGCCTTTCCTTAGAAAAAAATCTCTCTTTTACTTGTTGTGATCTATATGCATGTATAAAACTTAAAGTCTTTGATCTATATATGAGTGAAGTCATGATCTTACTCTTTCATAGTCTAGGTCTCTTCACTTAATAATAATTTCCAGATCAATTAGTTTTCCAAAGTATGTCCTGTTTCATTTTACTTTTTGGCTGAATAAACCCCACTGTGTATAGCCAGTTTCCCCCAGTTATCCACTGATGGATATTTATGCTGATTCTGTTTTCCAGTTACTGTGATCAGCAGTGAACACAGATAAGCAAATACCTGTAGCTTTGATAGGACTTGGAGTTCCATAAGTATAAACCAAGAGTGTAAAATTGGGGCATATGGTACTACCATTTTTTTCTCCATGACTCAGTTTCAACATTCCCTGATAAAATTAATAGATGGATTATATATAATTTGAAACCTTCTTCAAATACTTTTTCTCACTTATATATAACTTACTTTGCATAAGACTGACTTTTTCTTATTATAATAACCCTATTATACAATTGATTTATTTGTTTTGGAGATAGGGTCTCATGTAGTCAAGACTGGACTCAAACTTGCAATGCATTTTACAATGACCTTGAACTCCCTAATCACTCTGCTTCTACTTCCCAAGGACTGAGATTAAAGGAGTCTAACACCATATGAGATGTATAGATTTAAAAAATTATAGTTATATATTTTTATACTTTCAATTTATGTTTCACCAATTTAACTTAAAGACTAAATATTTTGTAGTCTCAGTTTTCCAAAAGTTTATATTCCAGTATTTCATTTACCCAATGTCTACTACAGCACAAAAATATGAAAAAGAATATTCCAGGAATAAATGACTATTAAGCTTTAGATTTTTAACTATCTGAGGAACACTTTAGGATCTTTTGCCATACAAATGCACCTTCCTCTTTTGGAATGAGAACCCTCCTTTTCCTTAGTCAGACTAGGCAGTCAGGTCTTGGCTATCTGGAGGATTATCAAAACATCACAAGGTATACTTGTTGTTACTGTGCATGTAGCTATTGTTGTTCTTAATTGTGGCTCAAATGTAAGAGCAGCCACATTGGAATTAATATGCAAAGTGAACCATGGGCTGCTCTTCAAGGTAAAGCAAAGGTGCTGAAGATGTTTTGAGAGAGACCGGAGAGTGAATAACCAGACATACTTCTTATAGAACTTTTTATATGATATGATTATTGTTCTGTTTAGTAGTTAATATAAATATTGTACTCTCCCTAATTTATTTATTATATTTTATTTTGTGTATTTGCATAGAAAAAATACACTGTGTATCAATTTCATTACTTTGGAAAGTGTAACTTCAACTGAGTGGCTTAGAACTTCTGCCCACTGACAATAAATCATGTAAGAATTTAAAATCATTTAAAAACATCCATATGCCAGGCATAGTATATAGAACAGAAATAATTATTTATAGCCAACCTCTTAAACAAACATTAAAATGATAGTAAAGAAAATATTTTGTAAGTAGAAATATGAACTATAAATGAAATGAAGTGGAATTCAGCACTGTTACTCCTTTTTTTAAAGTTTCCAAAAGATCAATAATCCCCTAACACATGTTGTCTTCATTTTCACTTTTCTCTCCTTACCTATAATGAAAAGCCTCGAATGAAAAGAAAAATAGAGCTCTTGCTCTCTTGTTTTCTCTTGCTCTCTATTCCCTTCCCCCATCTCCCTATTCCTTCCCCCTCTCCCTATTCCTCCCCCCTCTCTCTCCCTCTCTCTGCCTCTACTTCCTTCTTAACCCCCTCCCCATGACCTTAATAAACTCTATTCCACACTAAAAAAAAATAAACAAAAATAGAATATTAAATTTTATATGAAAACATCCCCAGATTGCAAATAACAAGAGGCCATTCACATCCTAACTATTTTGTTACTAGTACTGGTGTCTTAATATGATGAAAATCTAGTTCATGTCATACATAGCTACACTTTTAAATCACAGAAATTCACCAAACTATGTGCTTCTCAAAACTGAAATTTTTCATCTTTATAAGTTTTTAAGGACATGTTATACTAAATGTGTTCTTGTCGTTGCTCTTATAGTTATGTTAGTAGAAAAATATTCAATATAATTGCAAGATGTGAAGCATGTTCCATATGCTATGCTAATAACTTCTCTTCATTTTTGTTGCATTTTTATATGATTTTATAAATTTGGAAGCATGTACTAATGAGCACAACAGATTATAATAATTTTCTTGGATGTGAAATTCAATCATTTACTTACAGTAGGATAGAATTTCATAGTAGTAATTGCTTAATACAGTTGAGTATATGGAAGAAATTCCATATGATCTCATTTAATGTCAAATAGACACTTTAAGACATACTGCTGGTGACAAAATTGTAATTATCTCACCCTTTCTCCATTTTAAGGAACATTTATAGACTAAATCAACTAATCTTACTCAACCAAATCAACCTTACTTTTGACCACTTAAAGTTCCCTTTTCTTTCATGTCTTGCATTATATTCACTGTACAGAAGGAATTGTGGGCAGTTCTCTGTGCATGCTTAAAACTGAATGATAATTTTCAGGTTATGCTGACACCTCAGATTGTATTTTCTAAGTATGTCAAATCAAAGAAAGTAAACAGAAATAATTTGTCTCTCACCCAGATCATTATTAATTTAGTAGAGTAACTGATAAGTCTCTGCAATCTAGGGTCAGTCTAGAAGTGCCAGTAATCTCCTGCCAACTGATCTCCATTTGGTACTTGAAAGTTCTGTAATGAATAAAGCATCATATTACATGAGGGTGCAGGTCTTGTGCTTTCTTGGTTATAAGTCAAACTACTAGCATCAGGATTAGTCAGGCCTCCACTCTCAAAAGTAATAAAAAATAAGATGTTTTAAATTTTCCCTAAATTTTGCTTCTGCTAAATGTCTCTGTGATCTCTTTTCTTCTTTTTGTTCGTGGGTCAAGCTGTAGCTTTTTCACTTAATCTTTCCAAGTGTTTCCACGTGGTCTTTTCTTTCTAGTGGGTATCTGCTAGTCGTGCGAGGCAGCTGATCATTTATGTAGGCAGACTGACTACTGAACCCAGATTTGTTACTACTGCCCTGCAAATGCTCTAGAATTCAGTAAAAGCTCCATCCCTCTTCTTCCCCTGTATAGTACTTGCAGTTGCCAAGTTAAATAACATTTCATCAGTAAATACCTTTAGAATTTTTTGTAAATGTTTGGTTTTATGATATTTACTTTGTTTAAATGTATGACTAAAGTTGATTCTTATCCTCAGAACTGGTTTTTGTTTACAAAACTTGAGGCTGTTTGTGGATGGTAATAATACCTGACTGTTTTAATCACAAAAGAGCTTTATATAATGATCTTGAGCTTTTATTTAATATATATTATGTATATATACATGTATGTGTGTATATATCTATATGTATATAGTATATGAATATAGTTATACACACACATATATGTGCATATATATATATATATATATATATATATAACTTTAAATGTTTCAATTATAGTATAATTGGACAAATATTTGACACCTCCTATGTACCAGAATGTAAAATCTGGACTCCTGGTCCAGATTTCTACATACATGATGAAAGAAATGGATAACAGTTAATAGGGTTGTACTGGCTGGTTTTGTGTGTCAACTTGACACAGGCTGAAGGGAGCTTCAGTTGGGGAAGTGCCTCCATGAGATCTAGCTGTGGGGCATTTTCTCAATTAGTGATCAAGGGGGTAGGGCCCCTTGTGGGTGGTGCCATCCCTGGGCTGGAAATCTTGGGTTCTATAAGAAAGCAGGCTGAACAAGCCAGGGGAAGCAAGCCAGTAAGGAACATCCCTCCATGGCCTCTTTATCAGCTCCTGCTTCCTGATCTGCTTGAGTTCCAGTCCTGACTTCCTTTGTGATAAACAACAATGTGGAAGTTCAATAAACAAGTTCAATAAACCCTTTCCTCCCCAACTTGCTTCATGATCATGATGTTTGTGCAGGAATAGAAACCCTGACTAAGACAAGGGTTAATAATAAAGTCAACAGTGGTTATCAAATAATAACTGAGAAATATAATATGCAGGTATTTAAGACATGCTAAAATGGGTTGGTTGTAAGTGCGCACGTCATAAGGTAAATATCAACACCACACTTTCCCCCAAGTCCCCACAAACCCTCTTAGATGAGTTCCTGGGATACTTAAATTAAGATTTTTATTTTCTGGCATTCCCATAGCTGGACCCCTATAGTACTTTGTAATCCATTAAGGAAGAAGGGAAAAGTGTGAGAAGAGGAAGCCTGTAGAATCAATGTTGACCTTGATTTTGCAAGCCCTAGCACCAGTGTGGACTTTATTCTTAGTATAATGAGAAGGTCCCCAAAAGTTTGAATTTAGGTGCATTTAATCTGGGGGAGGATGGTGCTATATTTTTAAGACTGGTCCATTCTTACTTTTTAAAATTACTTTTCATACTGCTAGCCTCATAGTCATTCAATTCAGTGAGCCATGAGATACAAATTCAAGCATTTTCTGTATGGAGTATTTAGCCCACTCTTAGTTATTTATGCAACTAGCTGTTTTATTTTATTTTGTTTTTTAACTTGACACAATGACAGCCATCTGTGCAGTATTTAAAACAAGCAAAACAAAAACAAGAACAAACACAAAACCAATCATGAGCAAGCCATGAAATTCAAGCCACTAATCAGCCTTTCTCAATGGTTCAGTTCCTACCTCCAGGTCCCTAGCCTGACTTACCTTCATGATGAATTATAAATTGTAAGCTGAAATAAACACTTCCTCCACAAGTTGCCTTTGGTCCTAGTTTTTAATCACAATAGAAATCAAACTGGGTCACCATTTCCTATTTCCTATTTAAATAATATATCAAAATGTATACTGTATTATAAATAATAATATAAGGTATTTTCACAAAATCTCTCTTGGATAGATTATATGGGCTGATACTAAAAAGTAAGATTGTTACATCTAATGATAAGACATGTTAAAAGAAATTAATGAATGTACCCTGGTGAATGGTCTAATACAATTTTCTTTTTTTTAGCAAGTGCAAAAAATAACCCTTAAATTTTAATATTTAAATTTCCTTTAACATTTTCCATTTAAATTTAATTTAGTTTTAGTTTTTAAATTTAAATTTGCTTAAATTTATTGCATTTGGCTTACATGATGATCATAATGATCATTCTCAGCCCACCCCTTCTTATACTCTCCCCACAAATATCTTTCCTGTGTTTATACCTGTCTTCTTTTGTGTCTTGGTAATTTTTGTTAACCAAGGACATCTGCATTACTGCTGTTGCAGAAGCATCCTTGGGCTGTTAGTTGGCTCAACAGAGGGTAGAAAACTAGTTAGTAATGCCTCCCTCTCCCAGTCTATTTATAGTTCAGAGGTGAAGGTAGGATTCTATGCCTTTCCCCCTACTTTTACACCCTTACTATCAATAAGACTGGTATTCAGTGGTAAGCAGAGGTAACTACAATTGGTATGAGTTAATGATCATAGTAGGTGTATCATGTCTAGGAAATGATGGTCCATAGCCCTTCACCCTATCTCTTAACATACTATCACATTTCCTCTTCCAAAATCTTTCTTGAGCTTTAGAAGGGGTTGTATAAGTGTTTTGTTGTTGTTGTTGTTGTTGTTGTTGTTGTTGTTCGGTTGTTTGGTTGGTCGTTTTTGTTTTGTTTTGTTTTTTCAGGGGGGATGGGGGGCTAAGCCCACATCTGTTATTTCTTTTCTGTGTTTTGGGTAGCTGAGTCTTTAAATTCACCATTGTTATTGTAAGGGGACTCATCATTCCCAAGTGTGGTTAATCAGTGGACTTGGAAGCTATAAGCAGTTTCTATTGACGTTATCAGCACAATACAACTTCCAGGCAAACCAGATGTAACTGCCCAGAAGGAGAGGAGGTTAGTGAGCAGAGTGCAGGGGAGCTTCAGGTTCGCTTCCCAGGCAGTATTACAGCTCTTGTGCGATGGATGCTCTCAGATGGTGGAGTAAGTCTCACAAACTTTCTTACTGCTGGATAGAATTTTTTTATACACTTTTAGGGTAAGCTGGGTCTGACAACAGGTGCTTCCTGTTGGGTTGGCCTGAAATGCCTCGTCTACATTAGGAAGAACTTGTGGGCACTGTTCCTAGTGACTGATGGCCACAATTCTCTCTATGCAGGCTGTGGCTACACCACAGGGACCTGAAGTTGGGCGCAGGCAAAGCTCCTACCATCTCTTAGAGTCCGGGGGTGGGGTGGGGGGGCGAGGTTTCTAGCCTTGGATCGACCTTACCTGGCTTCCTATCACAGTGCACCACCGAACACTTGTAGAAAACAAACTAATAGAAATTCCCCTCCACAGAGGACCTTTATCTCTTTTAACAAAGACAGTTTTAAACTGGCATTGCTAGACTGACAGCACATTTCCAAGCTTTTGTATTATTTTATTATACAAACCTATACAAAGACAGCAAAACATGCATAAAATAGATTTTCTGCCTTTAGAAACGTGTATGACATAAGGAAAAAAAACCACATGAACATAAAGTGTTAATAAAAGATGTGATGCAAAGACTGTGATGCACTGTAACAAGATGGCAGTCCTTGTGCATGACACGACGAAGCCAAGCGGTGATGGCTGGCATTGGGTGGCAGCTAAGATTAGCATTTGGGCAGCTGCCAAGCATACTCTTTCCCTAGATACAACAGTGGCCTGCCAGAATTTGCTGGTCTCCCTCCAGTGAAGCTCTTTCTTTGCTAGCCCTTCTCCCCGTGTAGGGCTTTAAACCTATGTTGCAATGCCTCCATCTGTCAGACTTAGACGTATTCCTGCTGATGGTGTTTCTTTCTCTGTCCAATTTATCACTTTCAGCACTTCACTTGCTTGAAATGGTAATGTGTGCTACTATGCTGTCCACATCCTTCGCCCTGCTGCTTGCTAAGTGTGCATTTTTTCCATCCCTTTCTCCTCGTATCCTCCTAAGATTAAATGAATTACCTGTATGAAACTTCAGAGTTCCTATGTGATTTACAACTGCCCTGCAACCCTGGTCACAGGCAGAATAGCAAACTTTGCCCTACATCCTGTTGGTACTTCTAAGTATGCAAAACAATTCCAGCTGTTTCATGTATCTGGGTTAGTCTTCCAAATGTTTATTTTCTAAAGGGAAGTTACTATATTGTTTCATCAAATACTTTTGTTTAAATATTTCATCAAAATATTGCAGCTTAAAACAGTGTTTATTTGAAAACCAGTTAGGTTTTTTGGCTAAATTTTTTTTTTAATGCTTGGCAGCTGGTATCTATCACGGAAGTGCTGACACCATATTATTTAAAATAGCAATGCTGGAGAGGCTGGCAAAGCTAGTTAAGACAGACCTCAAGAAGGCTGCGGAAATAATAGCCCGAATTATGTTATGTCAGCCAGTTCTTCAGCATGGAACAGTGTGTGAGTCCAGACTGGCTATCCTTCACAAAGACATAAAATCCATATCCTGTTCTGGCCATTAGAGATCCTGTGGGGACAGTATTCTGTGTGAGTGTCCATGGAGCTGGTGAGCTAGCCACAGGTCATTTGGGGCAGTGCTATATTTTTCTAGTAAACTCTCAGTGGCACTTAGAGGTAATATGAGTTGTGTTGGGGAAAGGCTATGGAATTTGCTGCTCTAGGTTCAAGTTTGTAGTTCAGGAAGAAATAAGTTGAACGTGAGAGTGACCAGCATCAAACTTGATGAGGACCTTCCAAAGACGCAAAGGTATTGGAGCAGTTATATCATACAGTATAGCATTCACAACATAACAGTGCTCAGGCGGGAGTCATCTCTACCTCATAGGAGGATCGGCCATCTCACCCATTCAGGGCTTCCTTTGACTGGATGGGGGCTTGTTTTACTCAAATAACAATCTCATCCAGTATGGCCCTCACAGATAGACTTACCAATGGGCCATTTATTCAGACTTCTCGTAGCCAAATGTGTTTGGCACACAGATTCTATAACGGGTGGCACAGACATAGTGTTTGTGATGAGAAACTTTTTATGGTGGTTAACCATCATGACTGCAGTGGAGAAACCTCTGCATGCTTGAATTCTATGTAAACCAAAGGGTGGATTAAGTCTACCCAGATGAGGTTAGAAGATAATTCTGAAATGAAACAATGAGTTAATTTATAGACCGTAATTCTTTTCTTCTGAATGTACTTTGTTTATGCAAGCAGTCAAAGTAGCTATTCTTTGACTAGTAAATGCAGGGAAAGCAGAATGCAAGAGAAATAAAAGACTTGAGCTGTTAAGCACAAATACTTTACTTAAAAGAATCTGGTTTAGATTTAAGAATTCTGTACATGCAGTACAGAATGGCTTAGAACTCACCATGTACCTGACTGGCCTCACAATATTGCTGATCCTCTTGCCTCAACCTTCCACGTACTGTAATTATAAGTGTGAACCACAAACTCAGGCTTAAGTATTTCAGAATATGATACGAAAGCAGAATGAGGTAGAGAGATCAATTATTAGATGATGATTTATCGATTTATTCAGTGATTTACTTAGAGCACATCTTGTACTGACTATTTGCCAAATATGAGTTCATTTGCTTCATGGAACACAATAACTTAGAGAAATAGCTGAAACAATGGGTCATTGGCCTTAACAACCTACTGACTCCCACTTGTGTGGCTGTAAGGTCTTGCTTGCCTGTACTCTCCATCTTGTGGTTTTAGAGTATAAAATGAAAATGCAAACCTCACCTGAGATTGAAGTCTTGTCCTGACTTTAGTTTGTTGATGACATATCCTCACTTCCACTGTAATTGATGATAGAGTATTAATTCCAGTAAGAATTCTCACAATAGTAACTATGCATATATATACACATATATATCCCTCTAATGAGTAATACCTAAGCTATGTAATCATCAAATCATCTAATCATCTGCCTATCTATCTTTATACCTTTATATCTTTATTCCACATATCATACTTCACATATATCATATTATATATCATATATTATATATATCATATATCACACAGTGCACATCTATATATCATCTATATATATCAGTCTTGCTATCAAGAAGACAGGAAGTTGAGTAGGAGATGTAGAGATAGGAGTCTTGTAAGAGTTAGAAAGGAGGAATGAGGTATAATAAAACATTTACATGTGTGGAAGAAGAACACATAAAGACAAATTTTAAAGTATTTAAGATACTTGTTAGTATAACTTAGCACTACTTTTTAATTCATATAATGGTAATTTAATTTCTACAATGTTCACATAAGCTCATTTGCTAAGGTTCTTGCTTTGTGGCTCTTGAGAATTTGGCTGGTGATGCTGTTTCAGGTCTTCAGCTGACTTGCAGGGAGAAATTAAACAAGTGACAGACACGGTTGTTGCCTGAACTTGCTTATTTTATGAGCTGGAATAAAAATGCTTGTTATCAAACATTAAATCTAGATCATTTTGAACCCCTTAGATAAAATACTTAATAAGAATTTACTCAGCCTTGTAAATAAATTTAAAAAGTTAATTGACCTGCACAAATTTGCTAGCAACCTTCCTTCTCCCACACTGTTTAACTTCTAGTAAAATAAATAAGATAACATTTTTTTCACTCTCCTCAGAGATATTAGTGCTTGTAAGGGTTGAGTCTATTCTTATCCATTACTTGGTATGGATCACCTAAAATATACTAAAGTGCCGCTTTGAAAATTAACTATTCCTAGTAGATATATATGACTTAGAGTCAAATCTAAAAATTTGACTTTTTTTTTCCTTCCTTCCTTTCTTTCTTTCTTTCTTTCTTTCTTTCTTTCTTTCTTTCTTTCTTTCTTTCTTTCTTTCTTTCTCTCTTTCTCTTTCTCTCTTTCTTTTCTGCTTCCTTTCTCTCTCCCTCTCTCTCTTTCTTTTCTCTTTTGTCTCTCTTTCTCTCTCTCCCCCTCTCTCTCTACTGTCCTGTCTTCCTTCCCTCCTGTCCTCTCTCTGTTTCTTTCCCTCCTCTCTCTCTCTGTCTCTCTCTCTCTCTGTGTCTGTCTCTCTCTC
>JADRCD010205446.1:0-13477 GCA_019843815.1 Montemys delectorum | reverse complement strand
CCATTGTGTAGATGTACCACACTTTCTGTATCCATTCCTCTGTTGAGGGACATCTGGGTTGTTTCCAGTTTCTGGCTATTATAAATAAGGCTGCTATGAACATGGTGGAGCATATGTCCTTATTACATGATGAGCATCTTCTGAGTATATGCCCAGGAGTGGTATAGCTGGGTCCTCTGGTAGAACTATGTCCAATTTCCGGAGGAACCGCCACACTGATTTCCAAAGTGGTTGTATCAATTGAGAAGGCAAAGTTTTTAAAGGCAGGATCTCATATAGCCCAGGCTAGCCTGGAACTCTGTTTGCCAAACATAGCCTGGAATTTCTGATTCTGATGTTTCTATATCCTAAATTCTGGGATTATAGGTGTGTGCACCATACCTGGCTTATTCAGTCCTGGGGCTTGAGCCCAGAGCTGTAGTGCTCTGGGGGTTTTGCAGACTTGTCAAGGTTTTGTCACAGTCACCCAAAAGCTTCATTGTAGCTGGAGTTTCTGCTCCCAGGGTGGCTCACTTATCTGGCTGGCCCATTGGTGCTGGTTGGTGACTGGAAGCCTTAGTTCCTTCTTCCATGGACCTTTCCACAGGCTTCCTGAGTGACCAAGATGGCTGGCTTCCCTCAGAGTGAGTGGCCCACAGGCTATGCGAGGGAAGTGCTTGAGTGTTTGGTGGTGGAGGTAGGGGTGTTGTTGTGGCTACTTGTGCAAAGACACCTACTGCTACCTTTATAAGGCTCTGATTTGAGGAAAAATGAAGGCCACTCTACACTAGAGGGAAGGGGGCAGAGGATCTACCATTTGAAAAGAGTAATTTTGGATCGGGTAAGGATTTTTGTTGTTTATTTGTAAGGTGGGATTTCATTATGTATTCCAACCTAGTCTCAAACTCAAGAACCTCCTGTGTGGGCCTTCTGAGTGCTGGGATTATATCATTCTCTGCCAGGCCTGACTTGAGGAACTATGTCAAAGCCACCACTTATAGATTAGAAAACACCATTTCCATGGATTTATTTGGACTGTGGTTTTTTGTTTTGTTTTGTTTTGTCTTTTTTCCTTTATGGAAAATCTTTTTTTTTTTTTTTTTTTTTTTGGCCAGGCAGTGGTGGGGCACACCTTTAATCCCAGTTTTGGGAGGTAGAAGCAGGTAGATCTGAGTTCGAGGCCAGCCTGGTCTACATAGTGAGTTCCATGATAGTCAGAGCTATACAGAGAAGCCCTGTTTCAAAAGAAGCAAGCAAAAACAAACAAACAAAACAAACAACAACAACAATAACAAAAGTCTTTTTTTGAGACTCATTTTTGACAGTCATTTTAAGAGAGTCTTAATTAGTGAGGTCATCCACTGATAATGAGGAACGTACCAGTGCCCACACTTCTAAAGAAAATGACTTTGCTAGGAACACATGGAATTTTTTTGTTTGTTTTTGTTTTTTGTTTTGTTTTGTTTCTATTTTTTTTGTTGGTTTTTTTTTTTTTGAGACAGGGTTTCTCCGTGTAGCCATGGCTGTCCTAGAACTCATTCTGTAGACCAGGCTCCCAAGACCTAGGATTAAAGGTGTGCACCATCACCAAGATTTTTTTTTAATTACTTCTTTTTGAAATTATAATTGCATCATTTCCCCCTTCCCTTTCCTCCCTCCAATTCCTCTTTATACTCTATTTTACTCTCATTTAAATTCATGGCTTCTGTGTCAATTAATTGTTACATATATGTATACACATATATATTCCTAAAATACATATAAATACACCCTGCTTAGTCTGTACAATGTTACTTATGTGTATGTTCTCAGGGCCAACTGTTTGGTATGTGAGTGCTGTTCTCTGGGGGAAAACTCTTTCTCCTGCTCTCAGCATTCTTTAGTTGCCCTTAGTCCTTTGTTGGGGCTGAGGCCTTTGGGCTTTCCCTCACACACTTTGGCATGTCTCTTCTGTTGTTCTTGTTGAGCTGATATTTAGGCAGTCATGGTGGTCAGACTTTATGGGTGTAGCTTTTGGTATTACTAGGAGACAGAATCTCACTATTTCCCTGAAGCCATGCTTATAATGTTTCTTTCCTCCTTTTCTGCAATGATCTCTGAGTCTTAGATGCAGGAGCTGTGGCTGTGTGTGTGTGTGTGTGTGTGTGTGTGTGTATATACATACATATATATATATATATACACACACACACAAATATGTATACATGTATATGTGTGTATATATACGTATACATGTATGTGTGTGTATATATATATATATATATATATATATATATGACTGTACAACTCTGCATGTTGATGGCTTGTTATTCTGTATAATGTCCATTTGTTGCAAAGATAGGATTCCTTGATGAAGAATGAGGACTACATTTATCTGTGGGTATAAGAGCAAATATTTAGAATGTAATTAGGGGACTATGCTTGTTTAATAAAGTGATGGCTATAGGTTCTTCTCCAAGATCCATGACTTTATTACCCTTGTGTAGTTGGCTAGGTTCTAGAAACAAGTGTGATTTCCCTTTTATGGAGTAGGAATTATGCTTGTTTAAGTCAAATTAGAAAGCTGTTGGTTACTGCCAAGGTACATGTTGCACTACTACATCCTGAGGGTTATGGTGCTATGTTGCTTGTTGTTATGGTTCATAGGTGGCACAGCTGGGTATGACTGTTGGTTGCATCCTTCCTTTTGAAGCTTTCACAGTGTGTTCTGGTACTATGAAAGCTAGTCCCTGGGAGGAGACTTTCAAGTCAGTTCCAGCATAGGGGCTTCTGAGCTCTGTGTCTGAAGTACATGGGACACATTAAATATTTAATCAAAGGCTTTACAAATGGGATTCATTATTGAGTTCTATCAAATGTTTTAACAGTAATAACACTGTTTCTACATAAAACATTTTCAGAAAATAAAGGATAGAATGCTTATTACAATAGTTTTATAATAGTATTGATTTATCAATATTCTCTTCATACAAAACTTTTCTCACAAGAACAAACTACAGACCAATATTCCTTATGAACTTAGACATTAAAGGCTTAACAGAACGGTAGCAAACAATCTAGAAACAGGTAGAAAAGATATCTCAATAAGATATATTTCAGGAATTTAAAAATAGCTTTAACATTAAAAAGTTAATGAAGTGATATTTCTTATTTATAGACAAGACTCTAAAACCATGCAATTACTTTGCTAGATAGACACAGAAAACACCACCATCTAAATTCAGAACACTTTCAGTAGATAAACTTCCAACAAACAAGACACACGTTTCCTTAACTGGATGAGAAGCACTAATAAATGCTTATAACTTAACTCGGTAATGATAAAAGCCTGAATGAGTTTGTTTTAAAACTCACAGGTTTATTAAAGTAAAGGAAGGAAGACAAAGATAGAAAGAAGAAAGGGAGAGAAGACAGTCTTCATGGAAAGATGTGTTTTCAGGTTGACTTTCTCTTAAAACAATGGTAAATTGATTTTGAGGAGAAACAACTGAACTTTGTAAGGCCAAGTTCTATCCTGAAACTATAGGAGACATGTAAGGATGGATATGGGTGTAGGAAGTTTTCAGAGAAAGAGCCAGAGGTACTTTCTTTTGCATATTGTTTCTCCCCCTGAGGAAGCCTGACTCTCTTGTCTACATACTCACAGGGCCTATTGTTAGGAGTGACCACTCCACTTCTGTGCTGTCCTTTCACCACTTCTTGCTTGGGATGTTCTTGCTGCAACATGCGCTGTCCAATTATTAGTTGCATTGGAGTCAAGCCACAAGAGCAATGACATTTCTCATTTATACTTTCTGTAGTGATTCGTGGTGCCTTGTGAATAAATAATCATTTGTTTTAGTTTTGACAAGGTTTTTGCTTTGTTACTCAGAGTGACTTTAAACACACAGTCTTCCTGCTCTACCTTTCAAGAGCACCGAGAGTACAGGCTGTGCCACCATGCTCTACAGGAATAGTCTTATTAATGAAGAATATAGTTCAATTTGTTTTGGAGGCAGGAAGCACTGTCACTTGATCTATCCCATATTAAGGGGCATTAGGTCTTTTATAGTAAATATTCTTTTGAAGATTACTTATTTACTTACTGTGTGTGATGTGACGGTGTGAGAGTATGGGCACATACATGTCATGTGCTCAACTTTCTTGAATCACTTCTCTCTTACTGTTTTTGCTGTTCTGTATACTTCAGGCCAGCTGGCACAGAAGTTTCTTGGTCATTCTCTTGTTTGTGCTTCCCATCTTTCTGTAGGAGTGCAGATGTGAACCATCATGTTAGTCTTGTTATGGGTTCCAGGGCTCCAATTCAAGCCAGTGGGCTTCCGGGGAGAGCACTTTTATCCTGGGCACCATCCTGCCCTTCTTGTGAAAGGCATTGCTTATGCAGTTCTGATCGTGGTCATAGGGATTACAAAGGCACAGCAATTTACCAGCCAGCTGACACTGAGCAGCAGACAAGTTCTGTGGCATATTATAGAAAATGTGGATTCATAGTGAGCTTGGAGATTGGAAAGTCAGTCACTAATAAAACTAAAACTTTGATTTGTTCTTTCCTATGGGAGTCACTTCCAGAACAAATACAAAATATAGCAAAAGTAGTAGATGGTTCTTATATCCTGCAATAGAAACACATTTAACATTTCAAATAACCACACTCTGTTGTGAGAATTTTCACCCTGGGAGCACTATAAAATATCTACCCTCTTTCTTCTAAGGTCCAAATGATAAACCAAAATTTGATTTCACCAAATTTCAAGCTATGGAACCAATGAGTTCATTAGGGTCACTTATAGAACATTGTGTGATAGACTATGAGTAGGAGTTCTGGGTGGCTCTGAGGCAGCCATCCTCAAAGGTCTGTACCCAGCAAGGGATGGTGTGATTACCACTGCTGTATCAATGTAGCCCTCTTCCCCTGTTCTTCTTCAGTCCATATAGCATGGCCCCTCCCTAACACCCTGAGGTCACATACATGCAACTAGGGAAGAATTGTATACAGCTTGTTGAGAGGAGTGGCTGGATACTCAGATGAGGGTCCCTTGAGCCTCTAGCAGACCTCTTCTATAAGGGATTGTTAACAGTCAGCAAACACAGCTGTGATGATCATTTGCAAACAGACACAGCTCAACTCATGAAAATGGTAGCTGTGGACTTAGAGGACAACACCTATTCTCCCAGGGAGTTTCTTTGGTTCCCTGGCCTTGGCCAATGATCACTGCAGTGAGTACTGGAGTTGCCTTTAATCTCCAAATTTCAGTTGCCATATTAGCTAAAACCATGTAGCATCCATAACTTTTTAAAATATCTTTATTGACAAGATCTGTAGAGTAATAAAAACCAGGACTTACGGTGAGTCCACACATGTCCTGGACCATTATCGTCATCACAGAAGCACTCACTGTATTTTCCTTTCATCTCATGTGGAGAGAGCAAGGCACAGAATGTACAAGTAAGCACGAAGAGTTGGCTGGTTAGTGGAATTTCACTCTGCAGCTACTTCCACAGCCTGCAGGTTTGATTTCTCATCCAGTCTCTACAGTCCCTTAGTACAAATTGTAACCAGAGTCTCTAAAGTGTCTTTTCTCTGAGGTTTCCGACTGCAGATGCAGCTCAGGTAGAACCTTTGCTTAGGATGTCAATGGCTTTGGCTATTGCCTAGTAAAGGAATAGTTTTCTAAAGTTGGGTACACCAGGAACTGTTTTAAGCACAACCATATTGTATGTGTGGTTAATTTGTGTTTCTAAAACTGCCACTGCCTTACTACAAAGATCACATCTATCTAGCCCACCCTCAGCAGGGAGGTAGGAACCTGAGTGGTGAGTTACTGAGAGAACCTGTCATATCACGGTGGAAATAGTAATGAACTGGGAACTTGTCCTTGTTTTGTACTTACCCTAAGGTAGAAAAATAGACTGCCCAATGCAGGATATGCACTTCTAGAGCTGTCTGATACTCATCATTCAAGGGAGACAAGGTTCCAGGGGCTAACTGCTCCCAAGTTTCACAGTATAAGTCCAGATGCAGCCTTAAAAGTAAAATGAAGAAACTGCTGTTGTACATAAATGGTCAACCTAATCTTAATGAACCACTCCAAGAATTCATCAGAGAAAGCCAATAGGAAAGCAAATGAGAGAGAGAGAGAGAGAGAGAGAGAGAGAGAGAGAGAGAGAGAGAGAGAGAGAGAGAGAGAAGTGCACGTGTGCATGTATGTGCATGTGGAGGCTGGATGTTAACCTCAAGTGTCATTCTTCAGGTGCTGTCTACCTTGTTTTTTGAGATAGGTTCCTCACTGCCTAGAGCTAGCCAACTACATTAGGCTGGCTGGCTGGCTAGTGATGTCTAGGAATCCTCATTTCTACTTCCCTAATGGGATTACAAGTGTGCATTACCATACCTGCCTTTTTAAAAAAAACAACAACAAAACCCACATGGCTTCTAGGTTCTCAAGCTCTGGTAGTCATGCTTAGATTGCAAGAACTTTACTGACTGAGTCATCTCCCCAGTCCCCCAAAGCCATCTTTCCAGGGAGCAGAGCCACAAACCCACTGGAGTGCCTGCACTGAATATGAATGCCAAGGGAAAGACTTTCTTGTTAGTAAGGCAGAAAAATAAGCTTGAACCAAAAGAATCAGGGATCCGTGGGAAGGAAAGTCAGTTGAGTCCATCAGGAACTGACAACTTGAGTGCTAATTCCAGAGAAGAAACACAAAGCGAATTCTAGAAAGTAACTAAATATTCTTCCTAAGATTCCACCAGAGATGAATTGTTCCAGAAAAACATGGTGCCAGGAATCCGAGGCGCGGATGGGGCCTCTGCCTCATCAGCCCAGACAATGTGGAGGCCAAGAGAAAGAAATGGAGCTGGGCACCCTCACGCTGTGCCAATCCAACCATCCAACCAGGCTTAAGACAGACATTAGTGAGATTAAACATTAAGAAGACAATCTGGAGTTTGTAAACTTATCCATCTGTATCTCTCATATTTCCTTTCTTTCCCCCCAGTTTTCTGTTTTAAATCCCAATAAAGTCCCAGCTGAACCAAGAGGAAAGCTGATTTTGCACACCTAAATCTGGATAAATAATGGAAATTCTCCAGAGGCAGATAAGGTGGGGAGGAGGCAGAGGATCTGAGGCCAAGGGCAGAGTGGGTAGGGCCAGGCAGGGCTCTGAACCGCAGGCCAGGCTAACATCTTCCTTCCTAGGGATTTGGGCCTTATCTTTATGCTTTTCCTTGAAGTCCCGCTTGCACTGTGGCCCTGGGCCAGAGGTTAAAGAGGCTCTGTGACTTCCCATTGTCAGAGCAGGAGGAACAAATAAAGGATTGCCTCCATGGGATTGTGGAATGTTTATTATCCTAAAGAAAAGCATTTGTCTTCTCTCACAGGAAATCCCGTCATCTTATCTTAGAACTGGTCCTGAAATAAGTAGTCACCATTGCTTTCAACAAAGCACAGGACCACTAGAAGACATGCCTCTGGGGACAGGGGCAGGAGGTAGCTTAAAACCAACTATCACAATGTTCATGCAATTAAAATGACCCTGAAAGCAAGCTCTCTTAGCTGATGTGTATCCCAGTTCCTGTCCTATTCCTTCTTCTCTACCCTCTCCAGGGTGACAGAAGCTGACAGGCTGCTGGAGCTGGGAAATGGCACCCATTTCTATGAATCCTTGTATGTGAGAGCTAGGAAAGGCCACTGCAACAGGGCTGTCTGGAGTTCATCATGTCTCTGTGGCACAAACTGCCTGGGAGTCCATACAGGACACAGCTGCTTTCATGTTGTTAAATTTTCCAGAATCGGGGGGATTTTTGAAAAGTCCATTCCTAATATTTTTTATTGTCTTTCCTTAATCTCTTTTGTAGAATCTCTGCAAATCAAGTATGGCATCCACAAAGTGTGGTTGATACTGTCCGTGTCTGAGGAGATATTTTACAATCCTAAGGACTTCAGAACTGAGCAACAGTTCATGCCTTTATCCCCTGCTTCAAGTGGTTCTTTCTGAGCATCATCCATAACATCCATGCAAAAGAAAACACTCTTAGATTTCTACAAGCTAATGTCCAAGCTGATGTCTTGTTTATTTCATGAACTCATATTTGGAGGGTTGTAAAAAACTGTGCTTCAACAGGTTTAAAGCTTTGTTGATAAAGTATTTCCCAGTTTGCAAAGAACAGACAATAGGATTTTGTAACTAAAATGAAAAAACCAAATTTCTATAAAAATAATTTTCTTGCACTCTAATATAGAAATTATGTAGTAAAATGTTCAAAGGACTCCATGAGATATTCGTCTCTAGAGGATGAAATTAGCACAGGAATTCTATGAGAATTTATTCTTAAAAATCAGATCAACATTTTGCTTTAAGGTTATATAATTTTGTAATGCTATAACTATTCCTCTCTGTTGAAGATCATTAACATAGAAAATAGGAAATTCTTATTTCAGTGACATCTAAAAAGACTATTAATCAAAGGCTTAGAAAAGGATTATATCAAAGGTCAATGAAATTGACCGTCTAGTTTTCCTAAGGTAAGATGGTTTTACACATTTGCTCCATTTACAATAATAAAGTTGTGGAAGTTTACCATGAATCTTGGAAATTTCACCAACTGTGTATTTAACAAACAAATGAGTTCTTGCTTTAGACAAATAGAAGGAAATTTTTAAGCAGCAGACTTGATAAATGGTGGCAGCCCACATGACTGCTGAGGACCAGTCTGACAGGAATTGGCAACCATAACAAACAGTACAATGACAGTCCATTATCTTAGTGTTCACAGAAGGACTTGGCACCTCGCCAGATGTATAATCAGCCTATTTTTGTTTTATCACACAAACCAATGGGTTTTTCCAAATAATAGTAAATTAGGTGTGGCTCTTTTTTCTTTTTTAACTGAGAGGATTTCCTGAAATCTAAGTTTTGATAATATCTTTGTATATTTTCAACAAACGGTACGCTATGCACCTATATTAAAAAAACACAATGGATCTGTTGTATGGGCTTTCTTATTTGGAGAACCATATTTTCATTGGCTCCCTTTTGATTTTGTTTTTCTACACAAAGGCTAGAGCACTCACTGTTATACAACACAGAAGCCACACAGCTCTTGCAGCAGCCTAGTCTCCAGTTTCTCAAAGAGGAAATACCAGCGCCAAGAAGCAGTCTCCTTAAGCATGTCTATAACATACACCTCGAGGTTATCCACAAATCTTTTCGAGCAAGTATCTGAGTTTATGAGCATACTGAAACAGCAGATGCTGCTTAAATAGCACATTTCCTTTCCTTTCCTTTCCTTTCTTTTTTTTCTTTTTTTTTTTTTTTTTTTTTTTTTTAAATAGAGTCTTACTATGTAGCTCAAGCTGTCCTTGAATTCAAAATCCTCCTGCCTCAGCTTCTGTCATGTGGGCATTATGTTATTATACTTGGCTAAACATTTGCAGTTTTAACTGCCTGATTATCAGAATATCACATATCTGGATATAACTGTTGAACGTGAAAAGTCCTCATGTTTAAATCATTTAAGGTCCATTTATTATTGAATATATTAAAAGAAGTAAAGATACTTTTATGTAGCTCCACAGCTTCTGTTCTAAATATCTATTCCTTTTAAGATATTTTTAATTTTTATTTATTTATTTATTTACTTATTTTCTTAATGTATAAGTGCTCTGTCTACATGTATGCCTGCATGACAGAAGAGAACATCAGATAGAAGAGGGCATCGGATCCCATCACAGATGGTTGTGAGCTGCCATGTGGTTGCTAGAAATTGAACTCAGGACTTCTGGAAGAGCAGCCAATGCTCTTAACTGCTAAACTGTCTCTCTAGCTACCTAAACATCTATTGTAACTGTGGAAGTTTATTGTATTGTAGGCTTTGGGTTTGGTTAATTTTTGTGTGTGATGTTCTTTTGTTCACAATATTTTTAATAATAAAATTTAAAAAACATAGAAATTATTACCAAGTATGGTGCTGCATGCCTTTAACACCAGCACTTGGGAGGCAGAGGCAGGCAGATTTCTGTGAGTTCCAGGCCATCCTTATCTACATAGAGAGTTCCAGGGCAGCTGGGGCTACATAGAGAGATGCTGTCTCAAGGATAAGATGAAACAAACTAAATGTTTATATTTATAAAAAATTAAGGTATAAAATACTAAATTTGTCCAAGCATTTTACCTCTTGTATACTAAAAACTGTAAAATATGGCTGAAAAAATTAGAGAATTATTTGAATTTATGAAGACATACAATTTGTTCACAAGTTAAAAGTCAATATTGTTGAAGTATCAATTGATACACATAGTTAATTAAATCCCAGTCAAGACCTTAGTGTTCTTCCCCTGCACCTATGTGATAATCAAAAGTTTGTCCTAAGAGTCATATGACAATGCTAACTATCTAGAATAGCCAAAACACTTGAAAATAAAGACAAATAATAGACATAGTTATTTGATTTTAAAATTGTTTTGCATCAAGAGTGCTGTGGAAGAGGCATAAAATACATATTTAGATCAATGGAATCAAAGAATGAATCAAGAAATAGATTTGAACAACTTTCCACAATGTAATTTATTGAGAGAAAGAAATGTCTTTTCAATAAATGGTGTGTTGGGGGAGGGGGATTATAAAGCCATACAGACTACTACAAAGTTGGACCTGTCTGGACAAAAAAGAAAAGAAAAATGTCAGGTTAGTCTAGAAGCATAATTCAGTGGCAGAGCACATGCCTGGCATGCCAATGATCTGGGCACAAACATGTGAGATACCATTTTCTACTCTGCTTAACTTAACAAGGAAATCCTCTAAAACATATTTTATTTAAAAGATAAGTTAGTTTTAAAGAAAAATAACCAAAACATCACTTTTTAAAAAAGATTTGTTTTTATTGTATGTACATGAGTGTTTTGCTGAATTTCCCTCACATTTGTACCTGGTACCAATTCAGGCCATGGAAGTTACAGAGGGTTGTGAGCTGCCCATCATGAGCACTGGAAAGTAACTCAAGTCCTTTCCAAGAGCAGCAAATGCTCTTAACTGCTAAGCTATCTCTCCAGCCCCCAAAGGATTACCTTCACTTCGCATGGAGTGCCACATTCATTTTTATTGCATCAAACTGTACATCATTTTTTTGTTACTCTTACAAGCATGTTAATTATGTCTTTTGCTATTCTCTACCATAAATGCTCTCTGATGTTGATACACAAGTAAATTCTTTGTAAAAAAAAAAATACTAAGACACAGCTGGTAGATTGATCAGTGCATTTTTTTTTTTTTTTAGCTTACTGTTTTATTATAGCGCCCTACCAGAAATGATAACCTGGTAAGAAGTGATCACTTCTCAGCTACCATTGTCAAGTGTGACCTCATGTTCTAAAAGAATGGTTAAAACTGTGAAGGTCTTTAATCTACATAGGTTTCTTGCTTTTGTGTCCTATCAGGGACAAAACTGAGACACAGGTCCCATATAGCTTCATGTTTGTGAAGAATTCAGAGTCCTCCTGGTCTTTATTTGATAATTTGAAGCACATGCCAAGTGATTGATGTGTCCCCCCACTAGTCTACCCCCAAAGAATGATTCAGTCTCTGGAAGTCTGAGAGGCTGGAGGGCTCTGGGCTCTCATTACAATTCAGGAAGGGTGAAGGTCCATAAGCACAGCATGAGAGCAGATTTCAGTAGGGCATGCAGACAGAAAACAGAGAAGAAGCAGGTAAAAAGTCACAGTGCTTCAGGCCAAAGAGTAAGTAAATATGTAATGGATGAAGTCAACAGGAACTGCTCAGGGAGAAGTTATCTCAGTTGTGAATTAGAACAAATAATGTAAATGCACACTAGATACTGCAGTAGATTTAAAAACACATTGAAATAACAGTGGTATTGAACAACAAGTGCAAGCACCTTACTTTGCTCTAGTGTCTTTGTTGGTATTTAGTGCCATAAGATGTTTATTAATAGTTTGGTGATTAAATGGTTATCTTAGAACTAAAACAAAAAAGTAGAGAATAAGACAACCCCAGCAAAGGAGAAAGCCCTGGGCTTTGGGTGCTGCTCTCAGAACGGATAGCCTGTGATGGGTTCTTCTATGTGAAGAATGAAGAAGTGAATGTGAAGGTGAGCATCTAAGGTTCCCTTGAAATTTAAATAAATCACAGTTGTCTGATTTCCTCTCCTTTGTACTTTCAGTCTGTTTAGGCATTGGTAGGATGGAAGAATGATACCTTTCTTCTCAGAGGAAGCAAACATCAGAGGTTTCAGTCTGAGACTGAGATCAAGAAATTGGATTATCTGGAACTAATTTTTCTCAAAATGATGGGCCAGAGAAAAGTAGAAACCTCAGAAAAACTGACATAAGCAAGTCAACATTCCAAGATGATGAGAATGGGGAGTAGTCTACGAAGCCTATTAGCTACTTATAAGTTGGAAATGTGTTGTTTAGTTCTCCATATGCTCTTTCATTTTGTAGACTCAGAAACACCTAAATGATTTTTTTTTTTTTTTTTTTTTTTTTTGGTCATGGGAGCAAGGGCAGGAGGAAGAAAATAATGACATTGTTTTTCCCAAGGTATGTGTGTTGATGGAGCCAAGGTAAAGTGTTTTCTAGAAGTAAAGCAGAGTTGGACGTGTACCTTCTAGGAGGAAAGATGAATGGAGGGGCAGTTTAGAAATGAGAAAGAAGCAAGGACTTCAAGACTTCATTAACAGAGAATGGTTCCACCTACAACATTGCTAATTTCTAGATGGGAATAGATGGCTTATTCCATAGACTATCCATCAGCTCCTGATGTGTTCCTCTTCCCCATACATAGATTTTGCAGCTGTTTCATTATTAATCCCTATCTCAGCAAGCATGCAAGCTCTAGGATAGGTGCTTGCTTACTCTAGAGCCTGGCTCCCTACATTACCAACCATGTTAGTATCTTTATTTGTTTCTTCATAGACAAATAAAGAAGTGAATGAAATAAAAAAGAGGAAGGAAGAGTGAGAAGGAGAACAGAAAACAGTATTTTTCTCCAGGATTTATCATAAAGATTAAATGAAATAACACCTATGGGTCAGTTAATGCATATGTTACACTCATTATTTCTGTGACAAATACCTGCTGGTTCCTTGTCCAGCACTAAAGAAGGATGGACATGACTGGTGTGGCAGGGAAATGAAGGAAAGATAAACACACAGACTCATGGTAGGGCTGGGATCATGTAGCCTAGGCTCTTAGACAGAGAAACTTCATCACCCAGGAAGCTCAGCATGTTTATTATATAGAGTTGAACAGAGAATCGGTGGCTATTGCATACAGATGAATGAGGCAGTAGGCTTATTATCGTTAGATAAACAGGAGGGCAGAGTTTATTGTATACAGCTGGATTAAAAATGACAGGTTTAGCAGTCTCTGCAGGGCAGACAGTAAATATGTGGGCGGAATGAGCTACAGTGCACATTTTCTGCACACAGTATCAGTACCCACATGTGCACCATAGGGGAAGGCTTTGCCACTTCTGTACC
>JADRCD010205445.1:0-18514 GCA_019843815.1 Montemys delectorum | reverse complement strand
GTTTTGTGTGTCAACTTGACACAGGCTGCAGTTATCACAGAGAAGTGAGCTTCAGTTGGGGAAATGCCTCCATGAGATCCAGCTGTGGGGTATTTTCTCAATTAGTGATCAAAGGGGTAGTGCCATCTCTGGGCTGGAAGTCTTGGGTTCTATAAGAGAGCAGGCTGAGCAAGCCAGGAGAAGCAAGCCAGTAAGGAACATCCCTCCATGGCCTCTGTATCAGCTCCTGCTTCCTGACCTGCTTGAGTTCCAGTCCTGACTTCCTTGTGATAAACAGCAATGTGCAAGTAAGCCAAATAAACCCTTTCCTCCCTAACTTGCTTCGTGGTCATGATGTTTGTGCAGAAATAAAAACCCTGACTAAGACATTCAGTGTCACAGACTCCTTGTGTAATGCAAATTAAGCCATCACACTACTACTACATTACATCCCTTAGGATGGCTGGTGTTTAAACACACTTGCCCCTGAGTCTGCACACACGCACACACACATACACCCCTCATGGTGGGGGAGAACAAGAGTTAGTGTTACACAGGCTATAGAGAAATTGTAAAGTCTGTGGGTTGTTCCTGGCAATGTAAAATGGTATGATCAGGGTGAGAATATACAGAAGTTGTCTGCATTCTTGCACAGCTCGGGGACTAGCCTGACTGGGTGACAAGAGAATGAAGACAAGACACATGTACAGAGAAAGTGGCACCAGGTCGACTGGGTCCTCTGATGGTAAAACTGCACCCCAGAAGCTCGATGTGTCTATTATATAAAGTTGAACAGAGGGGACAGCAGCATTATCACACACAGAAAAACAAGGAAGCAAGGTTTATAGGATACAGTTGAACAAGCAG
Organism: Montemys delectorum; assembly: GCA_019843815.1. Classification (NCBI taxonomy): domain Eukaryota; kingdom Metazoa; phylum Chordata; class Mammalia; order Rodentia; family Muridae; genus Montemys; species Montemys delectorum. Next base: position 17,668 of record JADRCD010205445.1, on the reverse strand, counting down.
AGAGTTAGCTAATCTCAAGGCGAGATTCCTGTCAGAGAGCAGTCTTCAACTGTAAGTATGTGGGGTGAAAGCTATGATGTACATTTTCTGCACACACTACCAACATCCACACATAGTCCAACGGAAAGCCCCGCCCGCCCCACCCCCACCCCATAAAGGCTTTGCCATTTCTCCATGGTCTGAGGTTAGAGTTCTTGACATGATGTAACCATATCAACAGCACACATTCACCCAGGACTTCACAAACCCTCGGGACTTTCTCTGTTCCACCACAGAAATTCCTTAAACAAATTAGACATAGAAATACCATAGGGTCTATCAAGCTCATCTCTGAGTATGTAACCAAAAGAATAGAAAGCAAGATTTTAAAAAGATATTTTGCACATTCATGTTCACTGTAGCAATTTTCACAACTAGGGATAAAAAGAGCCCAAGTATCTACCAGTGAGAGAATGGATCAACAAAGTGTTGCCGTTGGGGGAAATGGAGAAGAGGGTGTGTAGGATCTGGGATTCTTTATGTTAATTATCACAGCTTCCTGTTTACAACTCTCTCAATAAAAGTTTCAGTTATAACGTGCCCTAGGGTTTTGTGGGGGATGCTGGGAGTACTGGATCCAGGGGAGGCTTGCTCGTGTTATGCTGAGGACTCTCCTCAGACATCAAGTGGAGTACAGGTTGTCCTGGATGTCTAGTCAGTATTTGGTTTATGGCACACGATAGCTGTTAAATATTTAGTTTTAATTTAAAATAACACTTGCAGAGGTATAATTTACACATGATTAAAGGAACTCATATTAAGTGAGTACCCAAGAGCTTCAGAGAAATGTGCAGACTCATGTAACCATAACCAAGGTAAAGATACCGAATCCTCTCTCTATCCCTAAAGTGATCACTGTGCCCTCAGCCCTCCCCAGTGTCCCCACCCACTCTTTCACTCCCTCTGCCTCCTGACACAGCGTTAGGATGGCTCTAGAGTTTAATAGAAACGATGCAGTAAATACACTTGGTGCCTAGCTTCTCTCCCTCGTCACATCTTTAGTATTCTTGGAAGTTGTCACATGTATCAGTGCACATCTGTCTTACTGATGAGTAACAGTCATCTTTCTGCCTCTGTTATATGTTTGCTCATTCATTCCCTGTTGGGTAGATGGCAAGTAAAGCTGTTATAACATTCATAAGCAAGTATTATTGTAGACCTGTATTTTCACTTCCCTTGTGAAAACACTCAGGAGTACTCATGGTGTTTTGAGAACACCACCAAGGATGTGTTTGACAAGATGTGTCTCTGCACTATTTTCCACATGGCTATACCATTTTACATTTCCAACAGCACATCAAATTGTCCCCTATTTTGGCCTCCCTCCCCCGCTTCCTATTCTGATGGGCATGTAATCACATTTCATAGGGTGTGTGCATTTCCCTGATAGGTAATGATGACAGGAATGGCCTCACATATTTTTTGCCCATTATACTTTCTTTTGTGGAGTGTTGAAGACTTACCTGTCTTTGTAGTGTTGTCCTCATCAAGTTTTTTTTTTTTTAAACAGTAAAGAGGTGGCTGTGGATATATCACATGGTAGAGTCCACATGTAGCATGCACAGGCCTTAGGTTCAATCCCCAGTGTCACAAACAACAGCAAGAATCCTTGGGTCAGTGAGATGACTGTGCTTGCTGGCAGGCCCAAAACCTGAGTTTGAACCCTGGAACCCATATAGTGGAAAGAAAGAACCCACTCCTGCAAGTTGTCCTCTGAATGCCATATATATGTGCCCACACACATACAAACTCAAATAAGTTTTCAGAAGAATCCTTTAGACCTTAAATCATGACTCTGTAAATATATACTTCATAAACAACAGGCAAATGTTTGTAACTGAACTATACCCATCTTGCTATTGTTCCAGGCTCCATCTAAGAACTGTACCTAACTCAGAACTCTGGGAAAAATTCTGCTATGACTAAGTGATACTTTTTTTTTTAAAGATTTATTTATTATTATAAATGAGTACACAGAAGAGGGTGTCAGATTTCATTATGGGTGGTTGTGAGCCACCATGTGGTTGCTGGGATTTGAACTCTTGACGCAGTCAGTGCTCTTACCTGCTGTGCCATCTCACTAGTCCCGACTAAGTGATACTTAATACCAAAATTACTACAATAAAAAATTACATACATACATATATGTATGTATGGAATACATTTATTCACATAGCTCTTCTGAAAATACTTTTGAGATAGAGTTTCAGTATTTAGTCTTGGCTGTCCTGTAGTTCATTATATAAATCAGGCTGTCTTCAAACTCATAGAGATCATCCTGCCTCTGCCTTCTGAATGCTGAGATTAAAGGAGTGTGTCTCCACAGCTGGCTTCCTGGAATATTTAAAAGTACTGCTCCCCTGGGATGCATGGGACTTTGCTTTAAAAGCACCATATTTTATATATATCTCCCTATAGTGTACATGAATATATATACTTGAAAAGCTAGTTTTCGAAACTGTTTAGTGATATGTTGCTTCCCCCTGCTGGAAGATTTGTGCATGTGCTCTTGGGGGGGTCTATTAAAATTTTGAAAGCCTGAAGTTTAGCATGGACCACTCTAGTTCTTTTCTCAGAACCTAGAGCTCCAAGGACTATCTCAGGCATGCTACAAATGGGTATTTATATTTTATTTTTATGATATGTTTAAACTATTTTTTTCATAAAAATAGGATTGTGTTTAGAAAAGGTATCTGGTTAGAGGTGTGTAGCTCAGTAGCAGAGTGCTGTATCACGAAATAAACAAATATTATACATAGAATTATGACCTATATTGATCAGCACCAGACGCGACCTCAGTCTAGCCTTATCTGCCTTTACATCTATGTTCCATCAGATTTTCGAGCCCGTGGACTTCCATCAAACATTGCAGAGGCTGGCATTTTAGAACTCTTGCTGCTCATCCAGAGAACCCAAGTTCAGTTCCCAGCACACACACACTAGATGGCTTGCAAAGCACTTGTAACTCTAGCTCCAGGGTATCCTGGCCTCTTCTGGCCTCCACAGGTACCCACATTCACACAGATATATTTTTTTTAATGCAAATACAATTTTTTTTAATGTAATATAACATTTTAAACTTTGAAAACTGTAAACTAGGGACTGGAAACGTAGCTCATTGGTAGAATACTTAGATAACATGTACACCAAAGCGTCTAGTGCACAAATGCACACACACACACACACACACACACACACACGCACACGCACAGGATGAAGGGCAAGTAAGTAGTTTGCATCTATAATTCAAATACTGAGACTGCAGAGGCAGGAGGATTGCCTGGGCTATCTAGCAAGTTCCAGGGCAGCAAGGATTATATACTGAAACCCTCTCTCAAAATAAACTGTATAGCCTGAGTTTGTTTATTTATTTATTTTTGTGTGTATATGGGGGGTTAGGGAGTGGTGGTGGCAGTGGGGAGGAGGAGGTAGCAGTGGGGAGGAGGGGGAGGAGGGGTAGGGGTGGGGATGATGGGGGTGCCAGTGGGGAGGAGGGGGAGGGGAGGGTTGTGGAGGGGAGAGGTGGGGATGGTGGCAGTGTTGGGGGTGGTGGTAGGGGTTGGGAGTATGAGTGCTCTTGTTTTGCTGTGATAGAAAATAAATCCAGGGCCTTGCTCATCCTACTTCTGAACAGGATTATCTCTTAGCCCTGGAGGTATTTTTGACTTATTTTAAAAAATGTCTAACAGCCTCATTTTATGGTTTACTATTTAATGCTTTCAGAAAATTCTAAATTGCAGAAAGGAACATAGTGAGGATGGGGGAGATCACCAGCAGCTTAGAGTCCTTTAGGAACTTGTCTCCGCTGTGCTGGGGATTTACCCCAGGATCTTGTAAATGTCAATGGAGTTCTACCATTAATCTGAAACTGCATGCTGCTGTCTTGCTTAGTGGTAAGTGCTCACCCACCACTTATTCTCAGTATTGGTGCAGCCATGTGTCTCTGCATTCGCTACTAAGAGGCTTCCCAGATTCAGGTTGAGACTAGTATGTGTCTAAGGGTATAAACAACAACATTCAGTTCTTCTCTGACCTCCCACACCATGTGTGTTTGAGCAGGTTTACATTATCACTGCTGGAGTCGACCTCAAAACCAGAAGGAGAACTATTCACTACACACACGCACACACACACACACACACACACACACACACACACACACACACACACCCCAATAATACCACTATTGCATAAGTGTGAACATCTTGGCTTAAAAAATCTATCTCATAGTTACTATGGATCATGGCTCAGTAAAACAAGGCCTGCACACCACCTTCAGGGACTATACAAACTGGCTGACAGGGAGAAAGCATCTAAACTAGTTCCAGCTTGGAATTTATCTTTCACTATTCTTGAAGCCAAAGAGTCCAAGATCAAAGCACTGGTTTGTGACTGCACCTTCTCACTGTGTCTTTCCGCAGGAGAAAGGAAGACAATATTTTGGGGTCCTTTCTTAGGTTTACACATTTCTTTATTTTTATGTTATGTGTATGAATATTTTGCCTGCATGTATGTTTGGGTACTGTGTGCATGTAGTGCCAGCAGGGGCCAGAAGAGAGCACTGGATCCCTCAGAACTAGAGTTGTAGTGCTGGAAACTGAGTTCAGGTCCTCTGAAGAGCAGCTAGTTCTCTTAACTGCAGAGCCATCTTTTCAGATTATCTGAGATCCTTTTGATAACAATGTTAATTCTTTGTGAGGGATCCACTCACATGGCCTAATTGCTATGGTCGACTGCTACAATGAAATACCATGACCAAGGTAACTTATAAAGGAAGCCATTTAATTAAAGGCTCACAGTTGCAGAGGGTTAGTTCATGACCACCATGGCAGGCAGGCATGGCGCTAGAGCAGTAGCTGAGCACTTACCTTGAATCTGCAAGATGGATGTGGGGATGGGGCCGGGGGAGGGGAGAGAGAGAGATAGAGACAGAGACAGAGACTGAGCCTGGTGGCCTGGTCTTTTTAAAAAAAAAATTTTTTTAAAGATTTATTTATTTTATGTATATTATTACATCATATCTGTCTTCAGACACACCAGAAGAGGGCATCCATTACAGATGGCTGCAAGCCACCATGTAGTTGCTGGGAATTGAACTCAGGACCTATGGAAGAGCAATCAGTGCTCTTAACCACTGAGCCATCTCTCCAGCCCCCATGGCCTGGACTTCTTAAACCTCAAATCCTATCCTCAAGTGACATACCTCTTCCAATATGGCCACACCTCCTAATCCTTCTCAAATAGTTCTAACTGGGACCAATAATTCAAATATATGGGTCTACAGGAACCATTCTTATTCAAGCAACCACAACTCCCAAACTTCTGTCTCCAAATACCATAGCATCAGAGATTAAATTATAACATAGGAATTTTGAAGAGATATAAACATTCAGTGTCTGCCAATAGAAGAGTGAAACTTTTCTTGAATCATTTCTGAAGCTTAAATATTTAAATTACTTCCTGCACTGGTTAGTTTTGTCAATTTGACACAAGCTATAGTAATCTGAAAGGAGGAAACCCAAATTGAGAAAATGTCTCTATGGGATTGGGTTGTAGGCAAACCTGTAGGGCATTTTCTTAATTAGTGATTGATGGGGAAGGACCCAGCCCATTATGAATAGTGTCATCCCTGAGCTAATGATCTTGGGTTCTATAAGAAATCAGGCTGGGGTTAGAGAAATGGCTCAATGGTTAAGTGCACTGGATTCTTTTCCAGGGGACTTAGCACCCATAATGACAGCTCACAACTGTCTGTAAGTCTAGTTCTAGAAGAGCCAAAACCCTCACACAAACATACATGCAGGAAAAAAATACCAATGCACATAAAATAAGTAAGTAAATAATTTAAGAAACAAAGAAAGAAGGAAGGTTAAGCAAGCCATAAGGAGCAAGCCAGAAGCAACTTCCCTCCATGGCCTCTGCCTCAGCTCCTGCCTCCAGGTTCCTGCTCTGTTTGGGTTCCTGCCCTGACTTCCTTCAGTGATGAACTATGATGCAGAGGTGTAAGACAAATAAACCCTTTCCTCCCCAACTGCTTTTGGTGGTGGTGCTTTATCACAGCAATAGTAACCTTCCCTAAGACACTTCATATGTAATCTGGCAGGTATAGCCAACTAACCAGTTCATGGACTGCATATGACTAAGGAAAACCATGAATATTGCCCAACATAAGCTCATAAACTTACTTGAAATGCCATGACACTTGTTTTGGAGTTTTAAAACTAATTCTATCCTGGGGTTCTCATGCACTGAACCTTGAAGATAAAAACATCTGTTGTAAGGTTCACAAAAGGTTGGATGTATCTGACGCTAAGGCTTCTCTAACATAGTTCTAGAAATAGTATTATATTTGCTACAATATCTTTGGGAACAAAATTTGACAATCTTCAGTGTCTTACTTTGTCCATTTCATTTACAAGAAACTTGTAGTACTATGGCCATATGATCTATGACACCAAACCAGTTAAGACAGAAGAACCCATTTGCATGTCTATGTGACTTTCCCTGAGGAGATGTGAAAAACATTTTTTCTTTTATATATTACGCCCTAATTGCAGTTTCCCCTCTCCCTCTCCAGTCTCTCCTCCACACCCTCTCCAGTCTCTCCTCCACACCCTCTCCAGTCTCTCCTCCACATCCTCTCCAGTCTCTCCTCCACACCCTCTCCAGTCTTTCCTCCATACCTCCTCTCTTCCCCAGATCCATCTTCCCCCCCTCTCTCTCCTCAGAAAAGAGCAGGCTTCCAAGAGACATCAACAAAAACGGAATAACAAGCTACAATAAAACCAGGCACACATCTTCACACCAAGACTCGAGGAGGTAACCCAGTAGGAGGAATAGAATCCCACAGCAAGTAAAAGAGTCAGAGACAGCCCTCACTCCCACTATTAGGAATCCTACAATAATATTAGCCATAACATACATTCATAGAACCAAAGTCAGACCCCTACAGGCCCCTTGATCTCTGAGACCCCCATGAGTCCTGGTCATTTGATTCTGTGGCCACAATGAACATCTTTTTATAGTAGGTAGGGCATTGAAAGACAAAGTAAACATTCCACTGAAGTCTAGCCCGGAGACCAATGAGTTCTTTGAGGTTACTTACAGGGGCCTGGTGACTCAAAGACAGCGGTATCATGAAAAAGCTTACCTCTCAGTGGGCAAGGAATTAGGAAAGCTGCATTGTTGGAACTCCCTGCTGACCTGCAGCAGCAGCCCTTGAAAGTTTCTTCTCTCTGAGTAATTGCTTATTGCTTGGATAGCCTCAGGGAAGGTGTTTTAGGGTACTCCTGCCCAGAAAATCGTGACCAAGAAGCAAGTTGAGGAGGAAAGGGTTTATTCAGCTTACATTCCACATTGCTGTTCATCACCAAAGGAAGTCAGGACAGGAACTCACACAGGGCAGGAACCTGGAGTCAGGAGCTGATGCAGAGGCCATGAAGGGGTGCTGCTTACTGGCTTTCTCAACGTGTTTTCTTAAAGAATCCTGGACTACCAGCCCAGGGATGGCACCACACACAATGGGCTGGGCCCTCCCTCCCCTTGATCACTAATTGAGAAAATGCCTTACAGCTGGAACTCATGGAGCCATTTCCTCAATGGAGGCTCCTTTCTCTGTAATAACTCCAGCTTGTGTCAAGTTGACACACAAAATCAGCCATTACAGAGGGCTTACGAGTCTTGTAAGATTTCTGAGCTTCCTGAGTCTTGGAGCTTTCTCTCTCCCAAAAGGAAGTAGTGTTTCAGTTCAGAGGAAATAGCTACACAACATGCAGGAAGACGAGTAGAGCATCCTAGTGAGTTTAACCAGCATCTTTAGCAGGAATATGAGCAAATATCTAAAAGGAAGGATAGGTTTGTGCGATCTTAAGACCAATTTTTTTATTTTTATTTTATTTTATTTTATTTTATTAATTTTTTTTTTCAAGACAAGGTTTCTCTGTATAACCCTGGCTGTCCTGGAACTCACTCTGTAGACCAGGCTGGCCTCGAACTCAGAAATCTACCTGCCTCTGCCTCCCAAGTGCTGGGATTAAAGGCATGTGCCACCACCACCACCACCACCCAAGACCAATTTTAATGTATGTGAATAATTCTTTGTATTTATTTTTTCAGCTTCCGCTAAGTAAAGTAAAACTGATCCTTCAAGCATTATTATCATGTATTTTATCCCCAACTCATATTCTCCAGAGAATGAACTAATCACCAAATGGCACTAACCACAAATCGAATTCCTCTAGATAAGTAACTGAAAACCTCATTTTCCTCAATTAGAGAAATTTCTGGTGTTATGTTTCTATAATTTATGTAAATTGAAACCATAGTCCTAACAACCACCTGATTTAAACTTGGCTAGCTCCCCAAAGACTTCTTCTTACAAGGAAATTTATCATAATTAACTGTCTATTTTTTTTTAAGAACTTTGGGGAATATTAAAACTTGAGGTGATCTATCTAGCTACGTGTTTCTTTTCTTTTTACAAATCTCTTTTTAAACCAGAATTTTTATATTACACTGAGTGGAAAATAAACTGCTAATTTTTTTTCACTTGGGGGTATTTGGAAACAGATAACTTGGTCTGGGGAAGTAGGGACCTGGGTTCGGTTCCCTAGCACTGCATAACCTGGGCATGGCTACACAAGCCTGGAATCACAGCGCTCAAGGGAAGGAACTTTAGAAATTTAAGGTCATTCTTGGATACACAGTGACTTTGGGACTCTATCTCAGAAAAAGCAAGCCAGCTGCAATTTTGTTTTAAAAAGTTGAAATGGAAGTATTTTGGCAAAGAAAAAAAATCTAGATTGTTTTAGATTGTTAACTCACTGGACTTTATGTTCTATACTATGTACTTACTTAGATGTTTTTTGAAGCAGGGCCTATAGCTAAAGCTGTCCTGGAACTCAAAGTCATCCCCCTGTCTCAGCTGTCTGAGAGGTGACATTGTAGGCACAAACCACCCTTCCTGGTTCATAGACTTTTTTGTTTTTGTTTTTCTCTTCTTTTGAGGCAAAGTTTCTTTGTGTGTCCCTGGCTGTCCTAGAACTCACTTTGTAAAGGAGCCTAGCGTCTGCCTCCCAAGTGTTGGGATTAAAGGCATACACTACCATGCTCAGCTGGATCAAAGACTTTTTGAAAGAAGGTTAATATTAATTAATCTAGGCTGAGCCAAGAGGAGTTAATTAGCAACAGTTCCAGAAAGTCTCCCAAATTCCCCAGAACCTTGACCAATCCCAAGGACAGCCAAACCTTGAAAAATAGAGCCAACCAATCAAGGTAGAGAAAGGTAAAGGTCGCCCACTCTTCTCTGGAATTCCTCAACAGACTTTAAAAGCGAGCCTGTAAGCTCACTCAACATCTCCATTTTGGTGGATGGAGATGCCTGCATGCTGGTAATTTCTGCAGAATAAAAACTCTTTGCCTTTGTACACTTTTTCAATCTGGGGTATTATTCTTTGGTGAATCATGGACCCTTAAAGTACATATAATCCTAGCACTTCAAAAGCTGAGGCAGGAGAATTGCTATCCTGAGCACATAGGAAGACCTTAAATGAAAAAACAAACAAAACACAGCACCGCCCCCTAAACAAGCAGCCCAACTGATTAAACAAAAACAAAATTAAATAAATATAGCCGACATTCTTGCAGAGTGTATAGCTGGTTTAAATGACCTAAGCTACATCTCTCTTACCTGGTATGTTTGGTATATGTTACTGCCATATTAGTAGAAAAGATTTTTTTTATTTGTTTGTTTATTTTATATTGTATAGGAAAATTTTATTGTTATCTCTGTATAATCAACGCAAATTTAAACAGTAGTTGCAAGTCAAATATCTTCCTGCATCATATAGCTGAGAAGGTGATTTCTCCACTTACTAGTGGAACCTGTATCAATTTCCTTCCTTTTTTGAAAAAAAGTTGAATTAGTTTAATATATACACCATAGAATACAGTAAGTAGACATCCATTCACTCACATGCATTTACATAGTTGTCAGTAGTGATTTCAAGGCAATCAACACAACAAATATTTATTTATTTATTGATTGATTGATTGATTGTCAAGAGCTGACCTAGGTGGTGCAATCTGGCCTGTGCTCACAGATCCTCTGGCCTCAGCCTCCTAACTGCTGACAGTACAGGCAAGTACCACTGGGTTCACCCCTTACAATAGGTATATTTTCACACACATACTCCCATTCCTCTAGTGTCCAATCTGTGTTTTTCTCTATGGCTTTCCTTCTTCTGCACATTTCATGTTCTGTGACCAGCTTCTTTCACTTAGCACACTGTTTCCATTCCTATTCCAGCATCAGCACTTGATATGTTTTATGAGCAGATAATATTCTGTGTATACTACATTTTGTTCACCTATTCATTTATAAGTTAGTGGAGACTTTTCAATGTTCTTTTAAAATTAGTACTTTATGGCACTTACTGTGTAGATGAAGGGGTCATGCCAAATGCCCTTGGCTGCTAGGCTTTGGTACATTGGAAAGAACGTGTACAAAGTTAAATAAAGTAAGCCCAGTACTGTCTTGGTACTGTGAACCACTAAACAGTAAAGTACTAGCCTAAATCCAGTAGAGTCTGGCTTAAAATTCAGTAGCTGGTCAAAGAAACCAGGTGATCGATGATATCCGTCTGCCCACAAATCATCTATAAATCAGCAGGAACCAGCATTGGAAAAAAAAAAAAGAGTAAAAATATGAAGTGTTTATGTTTTTAAGAAAGTTGTTAGGAAATATCACTAGTCACTCATAAAAAGGCAAGATGATTCAGTGGGGGAAGGTGCCTGTCGCCAAGCCTGACCACCTGAGTTTTATCCTCAGGACTCACTGTAAAAGGAGAGAACTGACAACAACACACACACACACACACACACACACACACACACACACACACGCACGTGTATATACACATTCACATGCGCACAAGCATACGCGCATGTGCAAGCACGCAAGCACACACACACACACTTGTCCTTTGACTTCCATATACATCCATAGCATGCACAACCCCCCACAAATATAAATGTAACTTTATAAAAGCCAAAACAAGGTAGAGAAGTGGTGTAGAAGGAGACAGAACAATTGAAATGCATTGTATAACCTCCAATTTCATTGGCAGTCTAGGGTGGGGCATAGCTCAATGTTAGTGTGTGCTTAGTATATTCGAGGCCCTGGGTTCAGTTTCCACCCTCAAATATTTAGGAATTAAGATTAAATATTTAGAAAGGAAAGGACACGAGGAAAGACAGAAGGACAGGAGGCAGGGGCAGCAGCAGGGATGCAGTGCTTACAACTGGCATTGGGATGTGCAGACCTGAGTCTTGTCCCTCCACTTACAGTGTTTACTTAAACAAAGTGGCTAAGAGGCCATTTCTTCCTCTGCCCCAAATGGCAATGCTTGTCTGGCAAGTACCGTGACAACGAAACAAGATGATGGGAATGAAAGCTGCAGACAACGCAACTAGTCTGGATGGATGTGCTGTATTTATAGGAGTAGCCTCAGAGACCCAGCTTGGGGCTTGGCAGCAGGCAGGTTTCAAGAAGTATTTGTGGGCTGGCGAGATGGCTCAGGGGGTAAGAGCACTGACTGCTCTTCTGAAGGTCCTGAGTTCAAATCCCAGCAACCACATGAAGGCTCACAACCACCCGTAATGAGATCTGATGCCCTCTTCTGGTGCATCTGAAGACAGCTACAGTATGTATAGTAATAAATAAATCTTTGGGCCTGAGTAAGCGGGGCCGACCAGAGTGAGCAGAGGTCCTAAAATTCACAACAACCACATGAAGGCTCACAACCATCTGTACAGCTACAGTGTATTCATATACATAAAATAAATAAATAAATATATCTTAAAAAAAAGAAGTATTTGTTCAGAGGGTGAATGATGCGTTTGCTGACTGATATGGATTATTCCAATATTCCTTCTTTCTTTTTTTTTTTTTTAAAGATTTATTTATTATTATACATAAGTACACTGTAGCTGTCTTCAGATGCACCAGAAGAGGGCGTCAGATCTCATTATGGGTGGTTGTGAGCCACCATGTGGTTGCTGGGATTTGAACTCATGACCTTCAGAAGAGCAGTCAGTGCTCTTACCCGCTGAGCTATCTCACCAGCCCTCCTTCTATATATTTATTCCCATCTCTCTTGCTTCCCCATTCTCTTCTGAGTGGTGAGACCAATTATCTGTTCCTAAATGTAGAGCAACATACATGTTTCTTTTGTCCTTTATTATAAAAATATGAGTCTTCTAACATGAAAATTTTGTAGACTTTATTTTCTTACCAGCTTTTGTGCCTTTGTAATACACTGTCTTGTCTTGAGCAGCGCCCTACAACACACTTGACTTACTTGGCACCAGGCTCTCTCTGTATTTAGTGAAATCCATCAAATTTGGGTCTTTCTTCAGACAGAAACAGCAGTGGTGTAAATCACTGCAGTGAATTCTCATCTGACAGTTCACTGCCACAACTTAATCACTCCTCATTGGTAAATCCATTTGCTTTCAGTGAGCCTTGGGCTTACTAGCAAACGATTCCATCTCTCTTCTCAGGTGGAGTAAAGGGCATTATGAATCTGTATGAACCATGCAAAAACATTTGAATAGGTACATTGCCACGGACCACCCCAGCCGGGTATGGGGGTCCCTGGGATGTGGGTTCTCGAGGCCAGGTGAGTAAGGATTTGGTGGTGACAAATAGAAACAAACACAGAGGTGGTCTGAATCTAAGTGTATTTTGCAGCTCTCAAGCAGAGGATTTTATACATTTAAACCCAAACATTACATCTCTTAGGAACTCTTTCCAGTGAAATAATCACAAATACCAACAAAAATCATTTGGCACAGTAAAGCACAAAAATATCTCTTAGAAACTGTATTCTGTATCATAAACAGAATAGGTAACATCATAATTAATATAAGTCAAAATAAAACAATTCTAAAAGGATGTATTCAGTGGCGCAGTCGTCCAAGGCTAGTGGCATATTTCCAAGAGCAGGCTAATAAATCTTTATGGTCAGTGCTCTTAACTGCTGAGCTAACTCTCCAGCCCCATATGGTCAATTACTATTTAACATCTAATGCCTGATTTTTTATAAATCTTCAATGCATAAATTTAAACTACTTTAATTCTTTCTAATTAAGGCCTTCTTTATTCCAAAACCCACCTCTGATGACACATGTGTAGCCATATGAAATTTTATTGTTGGGAAATTTTTTATCTATCATAATAGTTTTGTAAATGATTTAAAAAGTATAACGTTGGTTTCTGTGGGGATAAGGTCATGTTAGTGACCGCCATCTCAAGGGATGGTTTCTTACCCATTATTCTTGCTTAAGATCTTGGCCTAGGCTACCTGGAACATGTAAGTAAGAAAAGGAATAAGAGAAAACAAAACAGATAGATTGCCATGAGAACTACAGCTCAATAATTTTTCTCCGGCAAAGAGTTCCACAACTGGTTCCAGGAGGACTCCTCCTTTTGAGGTCAACTACCTCAATCTGTGGAACTTGTCACACAGATCCTACTAGAGGTGGTGTGGCAGTACATTCTAATTTTTATTGGGGGGGGGGTAAAAGTAGATTTATTATACATTAGGTCCAGTTTACTTCAGTAAGATATGTGTCAGGAAGAAATTACTGGGAATGAAGCCTAAAACATGTTACATGAGATATCAAGTGTTTTTCTGACAAAGAAAACAGTATTCAGCATTTAGGAGGCAGAGAGGCAGAGATAGAAGATTGCTTCAAGTTCCAGGCCAGCCTGGGCTATGATAGAATAAGGCCCTGTATCAAAATAAACAACACAACCCAAACAGAGTATGAAGAAGGGAGAGCTGTTCAGTGGGTAAAGACATTTGCTACCAAGCTTGACACATGGTAGAAGGGGAGAAGTGTTTTAGTTAGGGTTTCCATTGCTGTGAAGAGACTCCATGACTAAGGAAACTCTCATAAAGGACAACATTTAATTGGGGTTGGCTTACAGTTTCAGAGGTTCAGTTCATTATCATGATGGGAAGCGAGGCAGCATGCAGGCAGATATGTTGCTGGAGAAGGAGCTGAGAGCTTTCCATCATGATCCACAGAGAGCCAGAAGGAGACTGTCTTCCACAGACAGCTAGGAAGAGGGTCAGGAACACACTGGCCAGACTTGAGCATATATATGAGTTCTCAAAGCCCCGCCTCCACAGTGACACACTTCCTCTAACAAGGCTACACCTCCTCCAATAACGCCACACACAAAAGTGCCACCTCCCATGGGCCAAGCATATTTAAATCACCACATTCCACTTCCTGGGCCCCATAGGCTTGTTCAAACACATTAGTCTCTGGGGGTCATACCTAGCCATGGCATAATGCAAAATACATTTAGTCTAACTTCAAAAGTCCCCACGGGGGAGGCTGAGGAAGGAGTTCTATTAGTTGAAGGTCAGACTGTAAAATGAGATCCATCATGGGCTACAAAGTGAGCTCAATTGGTAGAGTGCATGCCTAATAAGAAAGAAGCCCTGGATGGCATCCCAAGCAATAGATAAACTGGGTCTGATTCAATATTGCATAAACTAGACATAAACTGGATGTGATGATGTAATATATTCTACATAAGAGAAATACAGAGTATTTGTCTGATATGTGTGTACATATATATATGAGAGGGGGAGGGAGGACAGAGACATATGAAAGCAGGAAAGACTGTCTTATAGAAGGAAGAAAGAGAACTGAGAAGAGGTGAAGAAGAAGCAGAAGAGGGTAGTGAGGGGGAAATGTGAGCAAAATAGAATGACATATGTATGGATGCACACTTAATGAAATGTAGAGTTGAACTAGATGCCTACTTGTTTCTAAGTTTATGAAGGCAACTGTGGTCCTAATATTTAACTTTGTACTGTTAAATATTATTCTCTAGGATCCTTAATGCTTTTCCCACTACTGTTGGGTGGAGACAAGAGTGGATTTACACTTTTAACCTGTGCTGGTTCTGCCTTCAGAACTACATGCATCTGTGGTAGTTCCTCTCCCCGTACACACACACACACACACACACACACACACACACACACACACACAGGCACAAACAGAAACCAGTGCATGAATATTCTTTATATCTTGCTATGGCTTTTTTCACGTGCTTGGAACTTAGCAAATTTTTGTCCCCCTCTGCTGCTCCTCATCCAATCCTAACACCTCAGCCTAGCTATTCTATGGATGATGTTAGAATTAAAACCACACCCTACTGAACTGTAAATTTGATAAAATAACTATGCCTGTTTGCTTGCTCTAGAGTCATACCCTTGATACCTAGCAGTCCCAATAAACAACTGGCAAGTATTTCTAATATTAAATGTTAGTAGCTTTACGCAGCAGAATTTAAAATTACTATTTTATTTATTTTAAGATGGGTGGCATACACCCATGTGGTAATTTCAGCACTAAGGAGGTTGAGGCAGGAGGATTAGGAGTTCTAGGACAGCTTAGTGAACATGAAACCCCATCACAAAACAAAAACAAATGTCTCATATTTTACAGCATCCCAATTTTAAAAATATAAATTTCAGGGGATGGGGGAGGCAAAAGGAGTTTGTTCTTGTTGTTTTTGCTTGTTTGTTTGTTTTTTGGAGGGGGACCTGGGAAAGGGAAAATTTACATGTAAATAAAGAAAATATCTAATTAAAAAAAAAAGAAAATTCTTAAATCATTGGAAATTAATCCTTAGGTCAAATATGAACTCAAGAGGGAAAGTAGAAAATATTGTGAATTGAACAAAAATAAAAAACAAAAAAAAAACAAAAAAACAAAAAAATATATATATATAAATTTCAATCTCCAACTAATACTCTAAAATAAATGTTAATTTGGGTTAGAACAATACTTCATGAGATTGAACCTCTATAGGTGATCTGTGGTTCTCTATGGTCTTAGTTTTAAGCTTAGTGATTAAGAGCACTGGCTGCTTTTCCAAAAGACTCAGGTTCAAATCCCAGCGTCCATATGGCAGTTCATAACTGTCTGTAATCCCAGTTCCAGGGGATATGGTACCCTCATACAGTCATGCATGTAGGCACAACACCAACGAAAATTAAAAAAAGAATCCTTTCCTATCAAACTCTGGTTGTCTATACATAGTCCTCTTCCAGGGAAAGCTGGCTTTTACTGAGTGGATTATTAAACGAGAGCACCACTATCTAATTAATTCCCAGGCAACTTTTAATTTGATAAAGATGAACATTTAGAAAAAAGGTCACCATGTAAGGACTTCAAGGTGTTAGTTTTTGATCTTCTTTCACATCAGGTAAAGCATGCTCCTTTTCCTAATTCGTCCTGTCTGTCTATGTCTGTCTATCTATCTTATGTATCTATCATCTACCTACCTACCTATCTACCTATTTTTGTGGTGCTGCCAGAATTCTAAGGACAAACTCAAAGCCTCTACCATTGGGCTACATTTGCAGCCCTCTCATGTTTTATTTTATTTGATATAGGGTTCTTACTATGTAGTCCAGGCTGACCTTGAACATGTATAGATCCTCTTACCTCTTCGTTCTGAGTGCTGGGAAATAGGTATGTGCCATCAAGCTCATCCTCCCCAATTTTAAAAAGTTACTTAAAAATAATGTATGAGTTTTTCTAAGCCTTGCCCTTTTCTTTCACCATTTGAAAAAAAGTTTTAAAATGTACTTTTTACCTTAGTTTCTAATCCCCAGGTAGCCCAGGATGATCTTGAACTTCTCTCTTGCTTCTCTACCTCCCCAAGGGTGTGCCACCATGCTCAGTTCATTTGGTGCTAGTGGATTAAAACCTGGACTTTGTGTATGCTAGGCAATTGCAAGGAAGTCAACTAAATCCCCAGCACCTACTTTGTTTACTAATAACTGATTTACACACACTTTTCCTTGATTTGGTTCATAGAGGTGCAGGTTTTTACACTATATATGATGTCAAACAAAGGATGCTAATCCCAGATCCTCTGCTGCTCTTGGAAAGCTCTTTAAGTACCCATCATTTGACAGAGGCCGTGGCTCTATTGCAATTTAGTATCTTGGCCTAACAATTCCTTCAGCAATATTGAGGTGTTGGGGGACAAAGATCTGGGCATCCTGCTGCTGTTGCTTGGAGATCTTGAGTAAAATGCATCCTGTGTTTCTTCATCAAATGCATTAGGCCAGAGCTGCTTGAAAATTAGGCCTTAGGCAGTGTATATGCTTTGGTTAGAATTAGACCTGGCTTTTGTCATCTCAATTTGTCTAAGTTTCAACATTTAAATTGTGCGAAAGCATCTCCTTGGTATCTGTTGTGAGAATGTGTCTGTGCTGATGGTAACTCAGGACCCCTTACCTAGAAAGAAACTATTGAAAGGCTCTTCCTTCATTTCACTATCAAGTTGCTTTCTTCTAGGTGGTCGAACATGTGTTCGAGCATGCCTGCCTCCCCTCATCATTAGGTTGTAAATTTTGCAGCGGAATCCCAAATATTGAATGTTTGCTTAGGTAGTGCTACGATCTGGAGGACAATGATCAGTGCGTGATCTATTGGGAAGGCAGAAAGTCTGGAGGGACTAGGATGTTATCACCCTGTTTATCACTGGAGGCCATTTTCTTATCTCTTCTCACTTCCTATGTTACTG
>JADRCD010205444.1:0-16488 GCA_019843815.1 Montemys delectorum | reverse complement strand
GAATCAACACAAATGACAGCATATTTGGTTTGCTCTCTGTGTTGAGAAGATGATTGTATTATATGAGGAGGGGTATAGTTAGTAAGGGGCTGCAGACATTGTAACATTGGTAGAAAGCTCCCCTAACACACAGGAAGTACTGGGTTAAATCCCAGCCCAGCACACCAGGGACTGAGCAGCACTCTTGTAAAGCCAGATACCCTTAGGAGTATCAGAATGTCAAGGTCATGTTCTTCTTTAGCAAGAGAATCAGTTTAACCTGAGCCACTTGAGACTCTGCCTGTAAGAGCCCAGAAAGAAATTCTTCATAATCATCGTGAAAAGAGTAGAAGACAAGCCTCCAACTTCTGATTGCAACATAACAGTTCTAAGTTTGGAGTGTAGAGACATGACTATTACAGCAATGGTCATCATTGGGTTTTCCAACTTCAGCATCTTGAACAGTAATGATCACAAACCACAAAATGTTTTTTATGAGCGAAGTTACTTGCTAGGCATGGAGCACATACCTGTGATCGCAGCACTTAGGAGGCTGAGGTAGGAGGATCTGGAGGCTAGTCTGGATTACATACTGAGTTCCAGGCCGGCCCCAGCTATGTATCTACAACCTTCCAATACATAGAGACAGACAAGCAGACAGCCTGAGACAGCCTGACAGGCAAGCAGACACACAGAGAGAAAGACAGACAAGAAGAAAAAAGTAAGGAACAGACAACGAAAGACAGAAAACAATAGTAAATTTGATCAATCTAAATCAAAGACTATCTAGTAATTAATTAGGTGTCGAGGGCCAATTCTGCTAACAAGGCTGATATAATTGTGGTTTTGCTGATAGAGAATGAGCTCACTGATTTCTCATGGGATGTCTGTATCACTCAAGTAATTTGAAAATTTGAGAGTATAGTTAATAAATGCTAACAGTAATAATAACTGACAAAAAAAATACATTTATGTTGCCTTAGTTACTTTGTATTGATGTGAAGACACCTTGATGGAGGCAGCTTACAGAAGAGCTTATTTGAGGCCTAGACATGCACAGCGGGGTTAGACACAAAGACCACCACAGAGGGGACGTGGCAGCAGAAAGGCAGGCATGGCATTTGAACAGCTACTGAGAGTGTAGACCTTGAGATACAACCATGAGGCAAAGTAAGAGAGTTAAATGGGAGTGGTATGGCAAGGGCCTTTGAGAGCTCAAAGCCCACCATCAGTGATACATGTCCTACAATAAGGCCACACACCTCCTAATACATCCCAAACAGATTTAGCAACTGAGGACCAAGCATTTATACACATGAGCCTATAGAGTGGATCCTTATTGAAGACCTTGAGAGGGGAAACCACTATTTCATTTTGCTGATACCTTCACTTTCCACCTCATGTACAGCAAATGATTTCTAGACAAAGCAAGGTTCCCTTTGTAAGTCACTTAACCAAGAATGCTGCTCCAATGCCAATGAAAATCTATGTCCAGTTCCTCCTGGCTTCAACACAAGGATTGGAGAAATGAACTGTTTCAGCTGGAAATGAGACCATGGGAACAGTGCTCGGTGTGCCTCAAAGGAGCAAAGATAGTCTACAACACCCCACACAGCAATTCTTTCTGGACCCACGATTGCTATTAATCTAATCAACAGTCCCCGCAGCCATAAAGCCTAAACTCTGTAATGTTCTTCCTAAGAGAATGAACTTTGGGAAAAATTCTTGAATTAATGAAATGTTGAAGTATCCGACCAACTGGTAATTTGTTTGTTGCTTGATCATCAGGTGTGTGTTTTCACTGTCTATACTTCTCTTTGTAATATAAACGTTTACACCTTCCTACACCTGAGTTTCAGAAATACAAGTTCTTTTCCTAGAATATAAAGACCTGAAATGTTTCCAAACTGGAGAAATCTTCATTGACAGAACTGTTTCTTAGCATTTCCTGAATGCTCCTTAGAAGCACCTCTTCAGAATGCCTGCTCAAGTACAAAGCTCACACTTTAAGAAGAAAAAAATAGGAAAGAAAAGAAAACGATTTATTAGCCATGCAATGTGGTACAGGCCTTGAGTTCTAGCACTGAGAGTTAGAGTTAGGCAGATGTATGAGTTCTGAGACAGCCAGGGCTACACAGAATAACCCAGTCTCAGAAACCAAAGACAAACAAGAAGACTGATTGCTTTTGTGTGTTGCTGAGTTCATGCTATGTGTACCACGTAAGGAGGCGCCTGTGCAGGAATAGGTGGGTGCTGGTTGCTCTCTGCAGTTATATGTGGTTGGGATCACCCCAATAGAGATGTGAGGTACTCTGAAAGAGATGCTAATGTTCCAAACTGCAAAACCACCCTTCCCACCACAGGAAGCCCAAGCCTGACACTCTGCACTTTCAACACAGATTAGTACTTGTTTTGGGCAACTCCTTGCTGATCCACACAAGCGGCAAAATAAAGAGCACATCTATGAAGATGCTGAGTAAAAAGTCACACTATTCAAAATTTCCAAGTATGCATCACAATGGTGATGTAGTCTCTATGTGCAAAGGCAAGGCTATATTTGGTTCAAGGTCTTCACAAAATTTGCATGTTTACTTCAGAGCTAAAGAGGCTTAGGACAGCTTGAAACTGCTATAGTTCTCTCTGAGGACGGGCCACAGAATCACCTGGAGAGCTTTTTCTCAGCTTGCCTCACAGCCTGCTTACCTGGGCTGCACTTGTGGGAGAATGCTGGGTAGGCACATGTCCTGTCAATGCCCAGTCAATCCAAACAGTTGCTTATGTGTTTACTAACCAAGCAGGAATCTCATCCATCCCCAATGGCCCCCACAACTGGAACTGAGCTGACATCTTTCTCCTGGAGGACCAGCTTTCATGAGGACTGTCTTTCATGAAGAGAGGCTTCCAAAAGGGGGAAGCAACCAAAAGTCCTACCCAGCTATGATGCCTGTGAGACACCACAATGATCAGCATGGTACGTTAAGCCTAAGGGGGCACTAGTGGCACACATACGTTGCTGGTAACCTATATCTCTTTACTCATCTTTCTTTCAGGCCTTCTCAAAGGATGAGAAACATGCCTAGTACAAGAAACCTAGCCTACTTCGGAGGCAGAGACATAATAAGGACATTTGGGACAGAATCACTATCCCAAATGGCATTCCAAATATTTTTCTTATCCCCATAATCCATAACAGTCCTCAGGACGCATAAATCAAATATCTCTTCAAACAGACCAGTTAAGAAAAGTACACTGTATCAAAAAAGGAGAATTGTGGAGCCCAGCCTCAACTGATACAACAAACACTTGGTAGAACAGAGGGTCATAGACCGTGGTGTGAGACTGTGCGTCCTAGGAATGTCAACAGCTACACCCATACAGTTTGACAACCGTGACTGTCTAAACATGAGCTGAAGAGGACAACCAGAGTAGACATGCCAAAGTGAACAGAGAATGCCCAGGAGACCTCAATGCTACAAAAGAACTATAGACAACAAAGAGGAGCAGATAGGGAAATAAGGAAAGCTGATGGGGGAGAACAGAGCACACCTACTGGTTATCCACAGTAAAGCTCTGTCCTGAAAACATACATGAAAGTAACATGATATAGATTGGACAGCTTGAATTTCTGAGTGTGTGTGTGTGTGTGTGTGTGTGTGTGTGTGTGTGTGTGTGTGTAAGATCACCTAATGACAAAAAGGACATGAGTTAGATAGTCAGCAAAAGGAGGCATATATGAAAGGGTTTAGAGGGAGAGAAGGGAAGGACAAGATGATGTCTTTATACTACAATATCAAAAAATAAATAATTAAGCCAGGCAATGGTAGTGCACACCTTTAATCCCAGCACTTGGGAGGCAGAGCCAGGCAGATTTCTGAGTTCAAGGCCAGAGTGAGTTCCAGGACAGCCAAAGCTATACAGAGAAACCCTGTCTTGAAAAACAAACAAACAAACAAACAAATAAAAAAGTCCCCTGCACTACACATTGCAAGATGGGAGGAATACTAACAGGAAGTGTGTGCCTACTAGGGGGAACAAGAGCATGAGAAGGTTGAGAAGGATTTCGAGGGGCAGTCAGATGCTGATAGGATTAGAATCTGTGGCCCTTGGGAAATTCTTAAGCCATGGATGTGCAAGAGAAGACATGTCAAGGATAATCAAGACCTTGCCTGTCAGGCTGAGAACGCTACAGGAACAGAGTATCTACCTCAGCTGAACAGACAGATACCCTAATGGATGGCTGTACTGAATAATAAATGGTAGAGGAGGATGAGCAACACAGAGACCACCCACACAGGCCATGCACGTCTTGATTCTGTTGGTGGAAACACAAGGGACAATCCAGTGATGCCCAGAGAAGTGGAGGAGGAAGGAGTTGTGGAGAGCACTGTACAGATGCACAACAATATCCCACCTCTGCAGGCAATGCTTGGCAATTTAAACACTTCTGTGCTTCAGGTTCGCAGGCGCCCCAGATTGAGTTCTCCCTTAAGCTATAGCAAACCAAGATGGCAGATGAGAAAAGTAAGTTGGGGCGAGCAGCTGTAGGAAAGAAGCTGCCAAAGGCTAGGTGGCATGAAGCAATGCAGACAGCTGCTTAGAATCACAGGACAGAAGAAAGACAGCACCTGACCAAGCATCACAGGCCAGCAGGCTTCACAGTAAGTGGAAAGAGAGCCTCAATGGACTAGTGACACAAATGCGGGAAAATGGATCTGTAAGGAAGAACTATATCAGGGAAGACGATGACAAAAACGGAATGGTACTTTGTATTTATGATATAGAACTGTAAATCTTCTTCCTAACTTGAGAAGAAAGATAATTCAAGGTTTTTCTACCTTCAATTCAGGCTTTCCACCCAATTCCACTCAGGTATACCTCAGAGATTCTCATTTCTATGAACTCCAACAGTGTAATGAAATTCACCCCTTATACAACTGCACTTCTGGAATTACGTGTTACTGTTTACTAACTGAAACTTACAAGACCCAGCAAGTCCACTAGAGTCTTTAGACTATGAACTCCCAGAGGATCCTCACATTCAAAATGTCTCCCTCACCTTCCCTGAGCCCGCCCAACACTTCACAACCTCTTGAGCCAGGGGACAGCCAAGGAAGCAGGCTGCTGAGTTAATCCCACTCTGCAAAGGACCAAGGCGGGAATGACATGCATCTGTGAAATCCTCTGCATAGGTACGGGGCTCACCTAGGCTTTCTGAAGACTAGATCATGAAATTGGACCGGACCTTGAGCTCTAAGCAGTTTTTTATAGGAAAAATTCAACCTCTGGTACAGGCCTTATCAAATAATGTATCTGAACTAAGTTAATGGAATTAAACAAACAAGCAAACAAAAGATGATTAGGTATACCTGACCTTTAGGACACATGTGGACCTGTTTATCTTCAGTCAACAATATAATCTCTAAAGTGAACTTGCATAATAAACTGCTTGCCTTACTTTGACATGCTCCATGGACAAGATTTGTTAAGATGTCTGCAAGCTATTAGGCCATCTTTAGCAAGCTCCATGTCCTCATACACACAAGTTCAATGACTGCATCTTCTAAGAAGGTGATTGCAGAAGGGATCCCCTTTGCTTAGGGTTTCACAATACAACTAGAGACACGGCTTTGGCTCAGAGCCATACACTCAGAGCCCTTGAATGTCTCCCTCCAGAAGTTCTGTTTCCAGATCCTATTTAGAGATCTAGAGTGACAGAAATGCCCCCATACTCACTTCATTTCTGTTGCTTTGACAAAAACACCCTAACTAAGATGAACTCAGGGGAGAAAGTCTTAATTTGCTTACAGCTCCAGGTTTTCATTTCTTACTGTAGGAAAGTCAGGGCAGGACACTGAAAGCATATCACCTCACTCAAGGGCAGACATAGAATGAGCACAGTGATCCTTGCTTGCTCGATTGCTTGTTTCCTTAGAGTTGCTTTTCTTTTTCTCTTATACATCCTGAATGCCTTGCACAGGGATTGGCACCATCTGCAATGGGTTGGGTCTTTCTACATGCACTCACAATCAAAATAACCCCAAAGACAAACCCTAACCTGATTAAGTAATTTCTCCGAAAGACTATTGGCAAGTCAATAAATTGAACTGGGAAAAAAGTGAGCTGAGTAAGGTCGCCCTACGGACAAACACCACATAATTTCTCTCATATGTGAGTCCTTGATTCAAATGTTTCCTGTGATTTCCCTGAAGTCCCAGTGGAATCCAAGAAATTAGAAAGAAGCCATTTGGTGGGGGAAATTTGCATGGCGGATTGGGAAATAGCAGAACACGGAAGAATCAAAGTAGATAGTAGAAATCATGCTGTCATAAAGGTTCAAGCAGTTTGTGGAGTGATGGGGAAGATGGCCTTGGGGTAAGGGTTAACCAAAATGAGGTGTGTAAAAAGAAGCTACATGACACCCCATGACTTCCATTCCCCAAAAAGAATATAGTATGAGGAGTCAAGGGAACATAGGGGAAGAGAAAAACTGTGAGGTGAATTCTGGGGGTTCAAAGTTTAAGTGGGGTTGGGTGATGGTGGCACAAGTCTTTCTTTGCAGACAGAGGCAGCCTGGTCTACAGAGAGAGTTCCAGGACATTCAGTGCTACATGAAAAAACCCTGTGTGGAAAAATATAAAACCAATCAACCAACCAACCAAACAAAAAAGCTTAAGCAGGAATGGGGAAAGGAGGTTGAACGTGACCGTCTTAAACAAAACTAAGGACCAATGAAGAAGCTTTATGAAAATGTACTAATTGGGAAAGGAGTTCATTCATGCTATTTCAAGAAGACATATAAACTGTACATGCCTGGACAAAGTTATATCTGAAGCCACAAATCAATAAACAAAAGTGTCACACCACAAACAATTTGGCTCCCTATGTTCAGGGCAACCCCAGATGTGGCTATAAGGATATAGGCTATTGCCACTGGTCTGGTACCAGTATTTGAAACACTACATAATTTTGTTAGTGGACACAGGGAAATCAGTCTTGAACTCACCATGAAACTCTCCCAGCCAGCTAATGTTCATATACCTAGAAGGTATTATGATGTCTATCATGAGAGAATATGTCATGGCTTACCTATGGATGGACCCTGTATGGTATAATACTGCCCTGGCAGGCATGATGAGTCCACTGGTGGAATACTGGAAATTCTGTTCCTGGGGCTAACCAACTGCTCTCCTGATTGGATCTGAGGACTGTGCCACGTGAGTCAGTGTATGCCTGGCACTGTAGACATGGTCAAACCCTACTGCTAGTTCCTGCACGGTGCTGCACAGTGGTGCATGATGTTGTTCTGTTAAGTTAACATGTTGTTAAACTGCCTTGTGAATATTTATGTTTACATCCACAGATCTGCACTGCTCTCCACACTGATTAGAGAAGCTTCTAGTTGCAAGGAGTAGTAGTCAGTGCAGAAACACATAACTCTCCAAAGTTCTCACACTAAACAACTAAACAACTGTGAGTGCTCAGCCACAGATGGAGCATATCCATCCACCTGCCCTTGCCTTAAGGCTCAGGGAACACTGTAGACTAAGGGGCAGAAAGGAGGCAGAGGAACACAGGTGCAGAGAAAGAATGTGAGGGGAATTCTGGAGGTTCAAACTTTAGGTGTCAGAGCCAGATTACTGGTAGGAACACTGTAATGTTGTCCTCTGGTCATGGTATGGTTGTTTGACATGTGAACTCACAGTTCTAGTTCCCTGCACAAGATCTATACATGATAAAGGCAGGTAAATATCCAGGAAGGGATTTTGTGGCTGAAACTCTAGCTAAGGCATCATAGGCAGCTGATGTTTGCTGGAGAAGGGTCACTTCTCTGTGTAGATGGCCACTTGTCAGTTACCTCTGATTCTGTGGGGGATCCCACAGTTCTGTGCACTTGAGTAGCACTAGGGGGGAATACAGTGATTTAAATAGGAACATACACATATAACAAAAAGGAAGATATGAAGGATGGAAGGATATGTGTTGGGAGACATCCAGTGTAGAGCTGCAGGGAGAGATTGCAGGTGAATATGATCAAGACCTATGGTATTGATGCATGAAATTTCAAAGAATACAAAATAGTATTAAAAAGAGATTCTCCTGTCAGGCTGTTTGATGTCACATCATCCTGTCACATCAGGATGATGATTAAACTACCCAGCAAAGGCTACAAACTGCCAATACCAGAAAGAAAGAAAATAGTTTACCAAAAATTCCATCAGACACCTGAACTTACCTTGTCAAGTAACAAATAGCTATTAATCCAACATTTGGGGAAAACGAGCTTGCACAGAAATGTGCCTTAAGTATATGTGAGGCCCCTAATGCATTTCTCTCATTCATCTTATTGATGTTTCTCCCTTGGAACTGAGCGTGAGGACATCAACCAGTTCCCATGTGATCAATAGCAGAATAAAGGTCTGGCATCTGTACTAGTGTAATCTCCATACTTGCCTTACACTCCCCATGGTCTATTCTACTCAGTCATCAAGGGGGAAATACTGGGAAGCCATTGTTTTGTATCAGCAATACAGACATGCACAGAAGCTTCTAGACTTTAGGTTTGGACAGCCATATCTCATACCTTTGATCCAGGAAGCACATTTACATGCAAAGGCCTAAAGATGCTGACCTGGGAAATAAAGGCCAGTATTTATACTTGGGTGACTGTATGCAACAGGAAATTCTATTGCACGAAAGCACTATCTCATTGACTGGGGTAGATCTGAGACACAGACTCTAGAGACATTTTATCCAAAACCTACCTGTGTTCATGTCCTAGAGGCAGAAATGGTACATGCTGATAAACCTTTTTTTCTTTCTCGAGGAAGATAAAAGTCAGTCCATACTTACTCATTGCCTCATGAGACTTGTCCAGAAAGACTTTACAATGCTCCTTACTGTGTTATACTTCCATTTAAAGCCTGCTGTTATAACTACCCAATATTAGTTATTAAATTTAAGACTTCAGGATTTGAATTGCCAGTTCTTCAGTGCAAGAATCGCTAAAGCTTTGCAAAATGCCTTCACACAACCCCTGGTTTGCTTTCAGTTTTCCCAGGAAGGAGCTAGAAAAGCATTGTGACTAGCTACTATCATAGGCCTCTCTTCTTCAAGTTTACTTCTGTCCTAACCATATCAGGTGGGGTAAGATTTTTCCTCCCCATTTGTGCAGTGGAGAAATTTCTAGAACTCAGTCCTTCCTTGCTGTGCTTAGGAAAGCTTCCTTGTTGACCCTTCCCTGTTCTATTGCACAGTCAAACCATGCTTGAGACAGCACTTAAAGCTCAAGGCCACTACAGCCCATGAGAAGATTTTCATGAGGGCACCTGGGATGATTCTCTTCCCACTGTGGGAATGGAAATGAATACCGTATTGTGAGCAGTGAATCAGAAGGATCAGTATGTGACCATAGTTCCTACCTCTATTGCATGAGGGTCCTGTAAGGCGTGCTCCTTCTTAGTCCTCTTCGAACGAGGGGGACGATGGTTATCGTCCTCATTGTCATCTGATCTTCTTTTCCTGAAAACAGTTTTAAAAGGAGAAGGACATCTGTCATTCAGAAATTGATCTTGGATGCTTAACTTGCAGCCCTGTGCCAAAACCTAAATCTGGGGTTTTATCTAGGAAAGAACCAGTCAGTGCTGCTCTGCAGCAGGTGGCACTAGGCAGTGGAGAAAACATGTCAAACAGGACCCAAAGCCCAAGTTCAATATCCAAAATCAGCATCTCAATCTTAACCACTATTTCAAACCAGAAACAAAGAATTTTGGGGTCAATGTTAAAACTCTACCTGATCAGGCCCTTTCTCTCATTCTTCATCCATTCCATTTTAGCAGAATCTAGGCCCTGCCATAGGGCTACTCTCAGGATTCATGTAACTTCTGGTGCCTATTGGCCCTGATGACCCTTGGGCCAGTGGCTAGGAACACTGAACAGAAACTTTCTGTGTACTGTCAGGTAATTCCTGTTGTTATAACTACAATTGTGATGTCACTTGACTGCTAGCACCACATCATGGCTGATTACTTCCTTGAAACCATGTCTAAAAGGTGTTTTAATAAAGCCAGATATAGTGATACATGCCTGTATTACCAGCCCCAGGGAGGCTAAGGCCTAAAGATCTATCTGTATTTCCATTGTTATCTAAGCTATATTATAAGTTCCGAGCCAGCTGGGCTCTTTTATAGTGCGACCCTGTTTCAGACAAAAACAAAAAAACAAAACAAAACAAAAAAAAAAAACGGACAAACAAACAAACAAAAAACGGGCAGTGGTGGCGCAGGCCTTTAATCCCAGCACTTGGGAGGCAGAGGCAGGCGGATTTGTGAGTTTGAGGCCAGCCTGGTATACAGAATGAGTTCCAGGAGAGCCAGGAACCCTGTCTCAAAAAAACAAAAAAACAAACAAACAAAAAAAAAGTCAGCACATTATTCATCACTAATTTTGTTGTGGTGTTTGCCATTATAATCAGTATCTTTCTGTTTTCTTTTATTTCACAGTGGTCTCCCTCTATAGTCTAATTTGTCATCAATCTCACTACCATGGCTTGGCTGGTCTTGAACTTGCTGTAATTCTCCTGCTTCACCTTCAAGAGGAGTCTACTTACCTATCTTTAAAGTTTTGTAGAAATCCTATAATTGATTAGAGAAACACTCTTTTCAAGTGCTTAATTAGAAACTATCTTATGTGTTTGGTATTCTTTGGACTGTAAATTTACTGATGTCCATTCTTTAGTCTTTGATCTTACGCTCATCTTTAAGAAATTCAATATGGTGGGTGGAGAAAAAAAGAAACTCAATACGCTATCAGACTTTTTGAATATCTTCTCTATTGCCTCTTCCCTATTCCTATAAGCAGTGTCTAATTGAAAACTCAGAACTACATGACAGGTTTAAGCATATCCCTCCCTGAATCTCCTTTACCATGTCAAGTGCTAACCTTTTACAATGAGTAAGAATGATGAGAGTGGCTGGAAGGGAAGTTCTCTTCAATACTGACTCAGTCTCCTCTTCTACAGGATGGGAAAAATCAGTTCACAGTTGAACAGTTCAACAGTTTCTTTATGCCATAGAAGTTGACAATATAGTTAATGTTGTATTATCTATACAGAGTGTTATTTAAAAAGAAAATTTTCAGAAGCAAATATAAGATTTTTTCTAGGTATTTCATGCATGCCAAAAGAATATCAAAACATAGTAGCTAGGTTTGGGAAATAGCGTATTGCAAAAAAGACTAACTTCCTTTTTACACAGTTTGCTGTCAAATAATTGTGTTCTTAATTACAATAGTATTTTAGTAGTTTATCTTATAAATTCACATATATTTTTCTGAGCCCTCCTACCTCATCATATGATCCAAATCACTAACAACTTAAGCTGACCCTAGATCATGAATATCTTATCATTTAACCTTGAGATGCTTTCCAAAATCTGTTGCTATGAAGTGACTATGATCCAGGTCAGTGTCTGTGTAGAAATATAGCAAATATACTGAGAGCTAATCAAAACAACACGTGAAGCAACACTAACAGGTCAACCATACCACCCAAATAAATTCCAGGCTGTACAGCAATAACTTAAACCTCGCATAATGAAGGAAGGTGCTTTCAATCTGGAAAGATCTGGGCTCTGTTTATTACCAGCCAGTTTCATATTTTTCCCTTAAGTGAACTAACCAGGCTGAAGCTAATAACACTGATTTTCAAGACAAAATAGTAAATTTTTTAAATAAGAAAATAGGAAAATTATATAGAAAAACTGTTACAACACAGTGCTATAAAGAACACTGATATACATACACATAAGAATAAAAGACTGAAAATGCAAATGCATTTTCACAACGCTCATTGACTTAGTTCACAACACTCACTGAGCACAAACTACAATAAAGATGCTCCTTTGGACACTACTGGGTTAAGATTAAACATAGATCTCAGCTCCCACCCTTATAAGACAGCATGATGATGGCTGGGTTTGGATCATGAATTACTGTATTTTGATCTCCTGTTTTACTGAAGCTTTCAACACTTTACATTTTAGTATTCAAACAAAAATATGTATAGTGTAAAAAAGTTATTTTTCAAAAATGTAAAACTGAGCTCTAAAGCAGTATGTTAAATATACTTCATGAATGAAAATAAGTGAATTTTGCAGTGCATTATGAATGCTTAATCTCTCAGCAATAGGACTATGAATAAGATTAGCTTTGTGTATTGTACAGTATACGACTCCCAAGGTTTCTAGAGTGAGAACGAATAGTCGCTACAAAGGATGACTATGTTAGGAAAGGCCTCTAAACCCCAGGACAGCAACGGGTCCAAGAAACCAAAAAGATCTTTCAGAGAAGCAGAAATGCCAAGTTGCTAAGGTATTTAGGCATCCCCATGGGAGAACTGAACGTTTGAAACTCTAAAGGCTTGTGTCTCTAAATGATGGCTTTTTGCCAAGAACCTTCCAGAAGGCAGCAACCACCACCACCAAACACACACAGCAGAATGTACATAGACTGACACCAGAAGAGGGCATCTCCACCAAAAGGTTCTACATGGCCCTTTCCAAAATTGAGGGTAAGGCAAACAGCAGAGAAGCTGCCACGTGTCTCCAATCCTGATGGAAAATCCAATTTTCCAGCTACTTTTCTGTGGAAACTTGGCTAAGGACCAAGTAGTACCAAAGGAAAAAGAACAAATGAAGTGGTACCAGCGAGGCCTCCAGTGTGGAAGTCTTTCTTAGTCCCACCTTCAGAACTATGGCAACAGCAACAGGAAGCCCAGAGAGGTCACTTTGTCTCCATTCTG
This sequence comes from Montemys delectorum, assembly GCA_019843815.1. Taxonomy (NCBI): domain Eukaryota; kingdom Metazoa; phylum Chordata; class Mammalia; order Rodentia; family Muridae; genus Montemys; species Montemys delectorum. The sequence goes on along the minus strand of JADRCD010205444.1, from coordinate 3,713 downwards.
GGGTCCACCTAAATATTCCTTCTAAAGCTGCAGGCTAAGGATATGAAGCACTTATATATAAAACACACTGACCAATTTATTCCTGTGGTGCCAGAATTGAGAAGTGTGCCAATCCCCTAGACATATTCCTCCCACTCTGGTACTTCCACAGTCTTCTTTGCAACCATCAATCTCTAAAATAAACTGCCTATCTCAGTGCCCACAACAGTGAGAAAGCCACCAGTGGATCCTCTCCCCACAGACATTCTCATTTTCTCCTTCTAAATCTCCCGGCCTGTGGCCGTGCCCCTAGTAGCAGGAAAGATGCTGTTCCATACTGTCCTTTTCTTTCACCCCCTCTTTCATCACCAGTAGTTCTTCTGGCCTTCTAGCTACCTAATGGTTCCACATCATACCCACAACCTTCAATATCCTGTATGTTTCCACTCTATTGGCAACAGTTTTCTTACCATATACCAGACCTGTAGCTATGAACTCCCCATAAAAACATTTGTGCTGCTCCTTTTTCCCACTTCTCACTAGTCTGCAAATGCCCCAGTAACAAAGTCTGTGATCTCACACCTCTGCTTAGAATAGCCCTCCAAGAGCACCAACAACTCTCACTATGGTATTCACTAATCATTCCTTGAATAACCAGAAGCAGGAGCTGGTTAAATGGTTTAGTTGGTAACCTGCTTGCACCAGTAAGCATACTTTGTATCCCCAATGTTAGGGTGCCAGAGAGGATAGTAAGGGAGACAGACAAGAGTCCTGGAAGACACTGGCCAGCCAGTTTTGCCAGATGTTCATTTCTAGGTTCAATGAGAAATGTTGTCTCAAAAATTAAGGTGGAGAACAAGTAGAAGATACTAGATCTCAAGGTAAAGGTCTGCCTGGGCTACAGAATTTATGGTGAGCCTCTGCGGCCTAGTAGGACATTGTCAGGTGACCCAATCTGTCACTTTATAACAACTGACCCTAGGAGGAGTTGTAAGGAGGCAAAATTGGGAAGCAGAATGAAGGGTGTGACCTGTGAAGACGTGGCTGTGAATTTCACCTTGGAGGAGTGGGCTTAGCAAGGTTCTTCCCCACAAAACCTCCACAGGCATGTGATACAGGAAACCTTCAGAAACCTGGTAGTGACAGGAAGATCAGAACTTTGAAACTGACTACAGAAATTCCAGGAAAAAAAATCAAAGACATCAAATCATAGAGACTCTGAACGTAACAGTCAGTGTGGGAAAAAATTCAGCTGAATTCTAGATCCCATTGTGAACAAGAAAATGCTTGTAGAGTAAAACCACATGAAAGGCAGGTATGTGGAGATGGAGCTATCCTTCATGTTTATTCATTCCAAAATGTTCATATCACAACTCGGAATGAAAATCACCCAGATTAGGAACAGAAGAGGAGACAGGATAATATAAAAAAGTGTAGGCATGCCTTTAGTTCTCCTCAAAGGTTTCTGAGTCATGTAAGGATTCCCACTGAAAAGAAACTGTGAAAGTACACAGAGAGGAAAAGCCTTCGGTTGTTCTGGTTCCCTGTGAAAATATGGACGCTCACAAGAGAGAGATACCTCAAAGGACAGAATGAGAAGGCTATATTATCCTGAGACCTTTTTAACAAAGATGACAGCACATACTGAAGAAAATTCATCAATTTTAAATGCCCGGGAGCATGTCTATTCAATAAAGAAATATAGAATAACACACTCTGGTTAGAAATCTTGAGTAGAAGAGATACACAAAATCATTCATTTACCAATAGAGTATAAATACACAATGGATCAAAACCACAGAAATGTGCAAGATAAATTTATCATTTGTAATAATGTTACAAGCCTAGGTAAATTCCTCATTCAGTGGAGTGGCACCATCATTAAATTACATGAAGCACTTGATATAAAGAAATTTGTGCACAAGGCTCCCAAAATTACATACCTTGCAGGAGATGTTCTGAAAGTTTTCAATATACAGTCTCTGTAAGGTGCTCACTGTGAAAACAGAGCTTACGACTATCCATTTTCTAATTTCATTCTTGAAATTAAGTGTCCGGTAAAATAATTCTCTAAGGCACTGGTTCTCAACCTTCCTAATGCTGTGTGACCCCTTAATACAGTTCCTCATGTTGTGATGACCCAAATCATAAAATTATTCTATTGCTACTTCATAACTGTAATTTTCTACTACTGTGAATCATAATGTAAATATCTGATATGCAGAATATGACATGCGATACTGGGGCGGGACTCAAACCATGGCTTGAAGACTGCTGCACTAATTTACTTAGGCAGCAGAGCATAAACTTACCAGGTACTATCTTTTTTAATTTGGTTGTAAACTAATTGCAATTAATGAGCATTTGATAAATTTGGGGATTTTTAAGGTTTGTTTATTGTATATATGTAAGTACACTGTCTCTGTCTTAAGACACACCAGCAGAGGGCGTCAGATCCCATTACAGATGGTTGTAATGTGGTTGCTGGGAATTGAACTCAGGACCTCTGGAAGAACAGTCAGTGCTCTTAACTGCTGAGCCATCTCTCCAGCATTTGTTCTTTGTTTTGTTTTGTTTTGTTTTGTTTAATTGATGGGATTTTCTATTAGCCTCATGCAATAGGTATACACACACATACACACACACACACATACACAAACACACACATATATGCTCTCTCTCTTCAGATCAGATGAACCTTTAGTTGGTTTTAATATTGCTTAATTTGAGATATATATTTTCCTTAAAATATATTTTTGCATAAAATTGAGAGCTTTTAAACTGTTTCATACAATGTATAAATTAATGTTATATTTCTCAGACACAAAGAAGATATCTATAAAGTAATCATCATCTACATCAAGTATACAAGTATTTTTAAAAGAGGGCTTGGGTTATAGCTCAGTGGTCAAGTGCTTGCCATGTATGCATGAATCCTTGGTTCACTCCATAGAACTGAATATAAAATTAAAAAGTAAAGAATAACATCAATAAATACCTTCAGGTGAGTATATATTAAAGGTATGAAAAGATACCAGTTCTCAAAGGATTTTAAAGATATTTTCATCTCTACTTATAAAAATGTACAAAGGGCACATTGCCTAAAAATAGAAAAATTGTTTATTTATGGTATTTGTTGTATAACTAATTTTTATAATTGAAGAAAAATATAGGAACTTTCTTTAAGATACATGGAAGATATGTATGCTAGAATACAAAGAATTTGGATTCCCAAAAATATATTAATTATTTAATATAAAAACTTCAGAATTAGGTATTGGATAAAATACTTTGAGAGAATATATTGGTAGTATTTGAAATTGAAAATTTTAATGTAATATACAAAACTCACTGAAATAAGATATATATAAGCACTTCAGTAATGATTATTTCCCTTATTATTTTCTATACAAAATTAGAATAGAACTGAATTGCCAGGTTAGCAAGTGGGGAAAGGTGTCTGCCTCCAAGACTGTGAACCTGAATTCGATTCAGAGGACCCAAGTGATAAAAGGGGAAAAAAAAAAAAAAAACAATTCCCAAAGTGTGTCACCTGAATTACATATACATGTATATGATTATATGTGAGTGTGTGTACGCACACAAACACATTCACCCACACACACACACAATTTTAATTTTAAATGTATTTTATGTGCATGGTGCTTTCCTACCATGTAGTTTGTGCACCACATGCATTTGTGGTTCCAATAGAGGTCAGAAGAGAGCACTGG
>JADRCD010205443.1:0-27492 GCA_019843815.1 Montemys delectorum | reverse complement strand
CTCTCTCTCTCTCTCTCTCTCTCTCTCTCTCTCTCTCTCTCTCTCTCTCTCTCTCTCTGTGTGTGTGTGTGTGTGTGTGTGTGTGTGTGTAGGCACATGTCTTTGGTTTCACATGCATCCATTATGTAGAAACAAAAGGTCAACCTTAGGTGTTATCACTTGTTTTGTAAAACATAATCTCCCATTAGCCTAGAGCTCATCAATTAGATTAGCTTGGCTGGTCATCAAGTTTTAGGGATCCGAGAGTCCCTGGGCCCCAGAGCTGGGAGTACAGAAGCATAACATCCTGGCTGGGTTTTTGTGTGTGTGCTAGAAATGCAACCCAAGTCCACATGCTTGCATAGTAAGTATTTAAGTAACTGAGCCATCTCCCTATCTCTTATTCTAGTTTTTTTTAATTGATTGTTGTTTTATTTTTTAATTAGATATTTTCTTTATTTACATGTAAATGTCTCCTTTCCCAGTTTCCCCTCCAAAAAACAAACAAACAAACAAACAAAAACAACAAGAACAAACCCCTATTGCCTCCCCCCTCCCCATGCCTGCCACCCCACCCTCTCCCACTTATTGGCCCTAGCACTCCCCCCACACTGGGGCACAAAACCCTCACAAGGCCCAGGTCCTCTCTTCCTATTGATGATCAAATTTGCAATCCTCTACTATACACATGCTGCCAAAACATTCAGTCCCACCATGTATGTATAGTCCTTAGTTGGTGGTTGGGTCCCTGGGTGCTTTGAGGATACTAGTTAATTCATATTGTTGTTTGTCCTAAGAGGCTGCAAACTCTTCAGCTCCATAGATCCTTTCTCTAACTCCTTCATTGGGGAAATACGTTCAAAGAGGGTAATGGTTTGGCCAAACCTTGTGAAGAAGAAGGGTTTAGCTTGTAACCTGTGGAGATTTGGGGCCTAGCCAGAGGGCAGCCATAAACAAGCAGAGGGGAAATAACCCCCAAAACTGGAGGTCTTTCTCCAGGTTGAGCTTCTCCGGCTGGGTGTACCTTCTACTATAGAGTTTCAGTCACACTTCTCCACTCAGCTTCAGATACTACATTTGGTGACAGCAGGACAGAAAGCCCATTTGTCATATAGCTCATGTAGCACAACTCAATGCAAGGGGTCTGTAGGCCTCCCACATTTTGATCTCATGTCAAAACTACAGAGCATTTTGTCTCCAACTTTTCCCAGATCCTCTTCTGGAGTGCCCTGGATTACAAAGAACCACAGGCTGGTTGACTTATAGAGCAGAAATTTATTTTGTCATTAAGTATCCTGAAGATTGTACTTCTGGATTCAGGAGGTTCTGTTTCTCCTGAGTCCTCGCCTCTTGGAAGATGGATGTCTTTCTTCCTGGTCTCGAGGCAACTTTCTCTCTTGTGTTTCAATGTCCTAATTTTCTCCCCTTATAAGGACATCCAGTATTCTGGATTGTGTAGGACATCTGCTAGGCTTGATTATAGATGATGTCTGTGATTTTGGATACCGTAGGATCCATTTTCACCTTAACCATATCTCTAAGAACCCTCTGTTCAAATACCCTGACGCACCCAGACACTGGGTGTGGATGGGTGTGCCATCATAAACAGAAAATTTTCAGGGATTTCAAACCCAAACTATCATTTTATCTATCAAGGGCCGGGAGACTTCACTCCTGGTGGTAGTTGAGCATCATTTTCTCTAACAACTTCATAAGGAAGAGTGAAGTCTCAATGATTCCTTAAGTGGCATGGGGAACATGTTAACAAACTCTGTGGTTGTTGGTATCCATTGTCAACTTGACAGCCTCTAGAATCACCTAGAAGATAATGTTCTGAGCAGAACTTTGAAGTACATTCAACATTGATTAGTTGAGGAAGGATCTTTCACCCTGAAGTGGGTAGCACTGCTCCATGTGCTGGTATCCTGGACTGAATAAGAAGAGAAAGTGAACTGACACCACTATTCATTTCTCTCTGACTCCTGATTTTTGAACGCCATGTGAGCATCCACATCACCCTCCAACTGCTAGGACTTTCCCTTCACAATTTTTTTTCAACTGTGAGCTTAAATAAGCCCTTTCAACCTTAACTTATTCTTTTAATTATATTGTTAAAGCAATGAGAAAACTAATTTAGATTCTTTGAATGAAAAGGAAACACAGCTGCCTGAGGGTTATGATGGGTGGTGGGCAAAGGTACTATGATATCTTGTACATGCTAAATTTTGATCGAGAATAATAGCTTTTAATGACTTCTCTTTAGATAAAGCTCAATTTTGATCGAGAATAATAGCTTTTATTGACTTCTTTTTAGAAAAATTTTCATTTAAGAATTCCTGGTTACTGGCCTGCATACATTCCTGAATACTTCTCAGAGTGTCTCAGCCCCTTTCTACCAATGAGCAAAGGTCAGCTAAATGAAGGTTCTTAAGCACCTACAAAAAGTTAGATACTGGTGAAACTGCTTGTGAGGATCTCTAGGCAAAGACTGAGTCTGGCATCTTAATAGGACTGAACTAAGAACTGCCAGCGAGGTTGTGTGGCATTAACTTCAAGCAGCCTATATAATATTTGCTTATAGAACAGTAGCTACGGGCACATAGGGCTTGGAGAACTTGTGCTTACAGGCCTGACAATGGAAAAAAAAAGTGTGTATGGGGGACACTAAGTAAGAGAAAGATGACTCTCCAGCATAGACTTCGAGGAAAAGAGGCTGAGCTTATCAAGAGAGGTACCAAGGCAAGGGCTCTGTGGAGTCCATGCTCCTCATCCAGGGCTGCTATGTCAAGGGACGTTGAGGGCACTGCACAGTCAGATTGTCCTCCTCTGGGGAAGCTACTCCAGGGTGGACTCTTTAGATGCTTACCAATCCATAGCCGAGCCTCTGAGAAGCACAGACATGAAAGGAGAGAACACTGTGTGGCTGCTGTTGGTGCCTTAATGGAATCACAGTGAATGTGTTCTTTGTAGATCTCCAAATGAATTTGGCCTGGGCTAATGTTTGTCATTGAAACTAGTGCCATTTGTGGTATGTTGGTAGCAGGACACATGATAGAATAGTTAGGGGCTATTGGCATGGCTCAGTGAACAAAGGTTCTTGCCACTAAGCCTTGGTACTTGATTCCTGGGACACACATAGTCAAAGAACTGACTTCCACAATTTGTCCTTGGACTCCGCATGTATGGGTTATGGAATGTGTGATCTTCCTATACACCCAAAAGGAAAATTTAACAAAAAAGGGTAGATAGCCTCCTTGCTTTCCAATTCTGGACAGGAGTCAGCATGTGCTTAACTAAGAACATCTACCACATAAGCATGAGAATTGGAGTTCAGCCCTCAATATCCATGGAAAAGCCAGGCATGGTGCTTTGTACTTGCAATCCTAGGTCTGAGGACACAGACATAGGATGAACTCTGAGGCTAGCTGGCCAACCAAACTAACCAAATTAGCAACTGTCAGGTTGTAGTGGGACACATTGTCTCAATAGACAAAAGAAAACATGGTGGATGGCTCTTGAAGAACAGTATCTAAGTTTTACCTCCAATCTCTAAATGCTTTTGTGTGCACAAAGGACATAGACATGCAGACACACACACACACACACACACACACACAGACAGACAGACAGACACACACACACACACACACACACACACACACACACACACACACACCTGCATGAGTACACATAAACACAATTTCCCATAACACTGGGAAGATTACAAACAGCAGTGATTTACTTGTTATAGTTCTTGAGTTTGGGAGGTCCATGTGCAACATTTAGAACTGTGCATGTCTGGTAAGTTCTCATTTCCTGGTTCCTACATGACTGTACTATTGTGTGGAGGGACTCTGTATTATCTTCTATAAGGGCTTTATACTATTCACGGTTATTCCACTAGTGAGGATGCAATGCTAGATTCCAGCTGCTGACAGTCTCAATATTTCAGCAGTTCTTCCTCCCTCAGCTACTTGAAGACAAAAGCTAAGTGCAGAATATCCTAGGGTAGAATTGTTCGGGGGGCGGGGCACTAAATATTCCCCATGAGAATCATGTGACCTGAATCCCAAACCAGAATTAAAACAGTTGAAGGACCTCTGTGGAGTGCAAAGCAAGATTTCTCTTGGATGTCCAGACTTTTACCAGCTCCTAAGTAGCTATAAAAAGGAAAAATGCCCCTGAGGTACTGCATTTTGATTCTAATTGTTAATGCATGGGTAGAAAGCCCATCTGGTATTATTTTCCATCTGATGAGGCACCCAAGGGCCTGTGAAATTTTTTTTTTATTTTTCTAAGGGGTAAAAAATGTAGGCTTGTTTTTCTTTATTAGGGGATTCCCATATTCCTGTCCTCATTTCCAGATACAGCAGTAATATGCACACTGCAGAGATGCTTGCAGAGTTTAAGAAACAGCCTTCCCAAAAGGTGTTTAAGAAAATAAATTAATCATCATCATTATAACAATAAAAAGACCTATTTCAGTAGCTTATCCCATAAATGTGCTTGTTACCAAGCATGAGGTTTAGATTTTAATTCCTGGACCCACAGGTAGAAGAGAAAAACTAAACCTACCAGGCCTGCAGACAGTTCTCTAGTTTCCACACACATGTTAAAGCATATGCATGCTGCACCCAGTCTTTTCCCACTCCATACAAACAGAGTCAATGAAGCATGAAGAAAGGTTCAGTTCTCTTAGCTGAGTGGAACCTTTGCTATCCTACTTTCCATTGTATGAGGAGTCTTGAATATTGTCAGATCCTGTAATCCGGGTCTGCAGAGACAAGACTTGGTCTTGAGAGATATTTGGGGTTGCTGCATAATGATAAAATATTTACCTATCTAAAGTCTAAGTCTCTCCTGGAACTAATCTTCTGCTACTAGGAGCAGAAAGTAACTGCAAAGTCTAATCAAAGCTAATGGATTAAGAGAGGTCCAAGGGAAGGAATAGCTAGGGAGCTCTTGCCCCAGCCAGTCTAATAATTTTTGAAAAACTTGTCTCATGCCCTATTGCACCAAGACAAGCAACCAGGAGGAAGATGGCTGCTTCCCCTCCTTTACTACTGGCCTCAGACTCTCAGAGATCCTAGGCACAATCAGTTCTGAAAAGTGACAAGAATAATGGTGACTGAGCTGTGCATTGATTCACTCCATTTGAAATGGCATTCCTCCCTAGTTTGGTTTTGTATTTTATCTTTCTTTTGTGCTACCAGTAAGCTATTTTGTTTCATTAGCCTACTCTCTCTCCTTCATTGAGTGTATTTATATTCTGCAATGGAAAGAAACATTTCCTATCACAGCCTCTCACACAAAGATTTTCCTTGGAAAATGGATCTGACCTGATCTCATCACCTGGCTCCTTAGAAAGAAATGAATCCTCCTTTGAAGTCTCCTCAGGCAGCTCACTCTGGGTGACATTTGTCCCCACTGAAAATCAATGCTGTCACAGGTACAGCCCCATCATCTTCACAAATACTTCTATTGTTCAATGTGCTCTGCTGAAAGGTATACCACACACGTGCTATTCATCATCTTGAACGCTGCTAAGAGACTATAGTTGCTTCTGTGTTACCCATATTAAAAAAAAGATGACAAACAAGGAAAGATTGTACTTCCAAGGGACAAGATGATTAGTTACTGTTTCAACTCCTAGGTCGAGGAGAGCATATACAAAGTCTGGCTTTCAGCACATCTCTTGGATGGAAGGAAGGAAATATGAAAGTGATGAGGCTGTAGGGAGCTGTATCCATCAGCATTGATTCTCAGCAGGGGACAGATAGCACCCAGACTGAGCTGCTTGAGTTGACTTCAAAGGAGAATTCATTTCCTTCTGAGAAGGGAGGAGATGAAATCAGGTCATGTGCATTTCCCACGGAAAAGCTTTGTGTGTGAGGTTGGGACAGGGAATTTTTCTTTTTATTGAAGAATATAAATACACTTATGAAAGGACAGAGAGTAGGCAGATGAAATAAAAGAGATTAAAGATGGCATAAAAGAAAGTTAAAGTGCAAAACCAGGCTAAAGAAGAAAACCCTTTCATATCAAGTGAATCCATGCATGTTTTAGCCACTATTTATTTTTCTGGTCACATTTGAGAGTTAATTGGTTCTAAGATCTCTGAGAACCTGGGTCATGTTGTTAAAGAAGGGGAAGAAGTAAGCTTGCTCTAGTGCTACATTCCAAAAGACAAGCTTTCCACAAATGAGTAGATTATCAGGGCAAGAACTCCTTAGCCTCCTTCAAAACTACCCTCCCACCACCCCACTCCCAGACCCCAACTGAAGATAGAAGTGAGAGCTATAATCTTACCAAAGTTTTAGGTTCAAAGAGCAGCTGGGGAGAAAGCTTTGTACCCTGGGAAAAGAAATTTTATTTTCAAAGAAGACATTGATAAAAAGCAGGATCAAAGGCTAGTCCCTAAAGTGCTTACCAAATAAGCCAGAGATTGTGAGTTTGATCCCTGGCACTCATGTAAAAGAGTCAGGTGTAGAAAGATGAGGTTGTGATCTCAGTTCTGGGGAGGCAGAACTAGAAGGACCCCTAGGGCTCTCTGGCTTGCCATCCCGGCCAAATTGGTAAGGTCCAGGTTCATTTAGTGAGTTTCAGGAATCAAGGAGACTATCAATTAAGGAATACACATGAGATTGACCAGTAGTAATCTTAGCATTTGTCAAGTTGGCAGTCAATGTTAACCATCACACATTTCTTTCCTGATGCTCCAGCCTGAGCCACTGTGGCTGCATCAGCTTTATCCTCTTATGTTCCATTCAGACCCCACTTCTCCTCCTCCAGTTTCTCCCATGGCCTCTTTATGCCTAGAAGGATTAATTCCATTTACACTAACAAATACTACTCACTGACCCATAGTTCTGCCATTTCCTTGAACACTAAGTTATCTCAGCCCTGGACCAAAAGGGTCAACTACTACCACTGGAATATAAGAACTGGGATTACTTTGTTCTCTTCCACTGGTATATTAGCAGATAATTATTTTGTTGCAAAGATGTAATTTAAGTCTAAACAAAGACCTCAAAACAAGTTGCAAATTACACCTAAGTGTGCAGAATTAGGTACTCAAAGACTACACTTTCTGCTTCATTATACTTTGTTGAGAAGTGAGAGGAAGACAAAAGTCAAATGGAGTCGGATAGTAATATGGGACGTGTATTGCTTAATGCTCTTTGGCTGTGATAGAACACCATGACCAAGGGAGGCTACCAGTGCACACGTTCATTTTGGCTTGTGGTTCAATAGGTTTGGGATCCGTAAGGCTAGGAACTGCATGGAAGCAATGTTATTTCGTGACACCATGGCAGCATGCTGACTCTAGGTGGACTCTGATAGTTGAGAGTTCACATCTCAGTCACAGAGCAAGAAGCAAAGAAACCAGAATGGAAGAGAACTGAAGAGGACCAGAAAGGGCCTAAGTATTTAAACTCTCAAAGCATGCCTCCTGCATATCCTGTCAAGTTGACAATCATTGTTAATTGTTAAAACAGTTTATTTGGATAGATTGTACAGGGTAAATGGGTAGTGTCACCAAGGATAAATGGGAGGTCCCTAGCTGTATCAGTTGTAATTCCTTCTTTGAAATCTGTTCTAAACAGAAAATATTTGCTGGATGACTGAGCAGTTTCCTGGAAAGATATGGCTTCCTGTTGGCTATTAGTACCAGCAGAGAGAAGGTCTATCTAGTTTATTCATTTTAGAGCTTGGGAGGTAAAACTCTAAACTGCTAGCAGCAGAGAAACCTTAAGACTAAGAACACTTATCTTTTGTCATTTTACACTTTCCTTTTGTGACCCAATACAATTCTTTCTGGTTGTTTACTGGATCATGGGTGAGTGTTTATTTATTGGAGCATGGGCACCTTGCCAATGACTATACCACCGAACAAAATATGTCTCCTTTCTCTGTGTAACATTAAATACCTCTATAGAACCCAAGAATTGTGCTTATTTTTTCAATTACCAGAGAAATTGTACCCAAAATCTTCTACAATACTGAAAGTAGAAAAATGAGGCATCTTATTGCACAATAGGGTGACTGTAATTAACAACAATGCAAATTTCAAACTAGTCAAATGAAAAGACTTGATTGCTGTTACTACAAAGTGCTGCCTAATGTTTGAGCCAAGGTAGGTCTTAATTATGTCAGTTGATCACTGTATATAAACAGATTCTGATATAATTCACATCACACACTATAAATATGCAAAGTTTTGAGTCAGTTAAAGTAAAAGTAAATTACAAATACGTATTCATAAGTATAGCACTTGAAACAATAACTATAATGTAGTATTTCTAAAAATAAGCTTATATAAATGTATAACACATATCTATGGAACATGTAAACTTAATAAGAGTAAAATGTATACAATGTTAAGAAGTGAATTAACAGATATTTGTAATTCCGTCCCACAAAACTTAAATACAATATTGGACATAGTTTTTCGAATGCTTCCTTATCTTTCAGTAAATAAAATGATGGAATTGTTCTAGGAGGTATCCATAGCCTCATTTGAGATCATTGACTCACAGTGCATTAGATACATGTCACAATTTATTTATCAAAATTGTTATTATTAGGTATGGAGTTGTCTTTTACCATTGGTCATGGGACTGATAAATACTGGAGACTGTCAGAGAATATGCTTCTGTGCCCATTCATTATTTTGTTAAGAAAATTGCATTGGGGCAGATTCCAAGTAACCATGACTACAGTGTGGAAATATTAGATTCAACCTTCCAAATTGCTTTAATAAAAGTGATACCAGGTTTCACTTCAGAGAGGCAAGAAGGAGAACTCATTTCCTCCACACAGGATGGGACTGAACCACTCAAATTTTGCTCATCAGCTTCAGTAAGTTGGTGTCTGAAGAATCCATGATGCTTCTGGCATTTTAAAATTTACTAACATATAATTCTACATTGTTTTATGATGAACAGAATGATGTGTCATGCCAGTGCCTGAAATGCTTCCTCATCCTTAGGACTTTGTTAAACACAGCAGAATGCTTGGAATTTATTTCAAAACAGTCACATTTCCCCTTTCTTAGCAGAAATGGATTGTTTTCCTGTCATCACTGTGGGAAGTTGGCTCTCCCATATGCATCCTTGAAGGTCCTCCTCTCGTGTTCTGTTCTGAGACACTGTAATTCCTTGTATTCATATTTCTCTCTCCTTTTGGAAAGAAGTTTTTCCTATATCCTTCGTTCTAACAGATCAAAGAGCTGTTGACTTTTGACTTTTATAGGTATTGTCTTCTTGTAAGGCAAGAGTTTCACTTCAATGACCATGGGGGCATTGGGAAAAGTCTATAGTAGTCTTGCCCTCTTAGATCTCTGTGTGTGGTGGTTTGAATATGCTTGGCCCAGAGAGTGGCACTATTAGGGATGTGGTCAAGTTGGAATAGGTGTGGCATTAGTAGAAGACATGTGCCACTATGGGCATGGGCTTTAAGACCCTCACCTTAGCTGCCCAGATACAAGTCTTCTCCTAGTGGACTTCAGATGAAGATGTAGAACTCTCAGCTCCTCCTGCACCATGCCTGTCTAAATGCTGTCATGTTCCTGGCTTGATGACAATTGGCTGAACCTCTGAACCTATAAGCCAGCCCCAAATAACTGTTGTGCTTTGAAGAGTTGCCTTGGTCATGGTGTCTGTTCACAGAAATAACAGCAGAAGTTGTTACTAAAAGTGTAGTATTGCTATGATGGACTGACCATGCTTTTACCTGAAGAAGGTATACTTCGGGACTTTAGATTTGGAAAGCAGTGGAATGCTTTAATTAGAGATTAGTGAGCAGGACTACTGGGAGACTTTGTTGCTGAGAGTGATTTGAACTATGCAGACCTGGCTCAGCTCAAGTGGTTTTGGTGGAGAAGAATTTGAGTAAGTCCTAGAGACTTATTTGTGTTATTTTGGTGAAGAACATTGCTGCTTTTTGCCATTGTCTGTAGAGTCTGAAGAGGCAAAGGTCAAAACTTTTAGCTTAATTGATTAGACAAAGGAAATCTCAAAACAGCCTGGAATAACTTTTGTTGTATGGCTACTAAAGTTCATTCTTTTTTTTTTCTTTTGAAAATTTACTTTAATGACTTTAGTAAATTTTTTATAAATTTTTAGTAAAAGTTTTATATGGTATGACTCTAGTAAGAATTGTTTTTGTTTGTTTGTTTGTTTGTTTGTTTTTTTGAGACAGGGTTTCTCTGTGTTGCCTTGACTGTCCTGAAACTCACTCTGTAGACCAGGCTGGCCTCGAACTCAGAAATCTGCCTACCTCTTCCTCCCAAGTGCTGAGATTAAAGGCATGCACCACCATCGCCTGGCAAGAATTGTTTTTTTTTTTTTATTGGATATTTTATTTATTTATATTTCAAATGTTGTCCCCTTTCCTGATTTCCTCCAGAAACCCCCTATCCCATCCCCACTCCCGCTTCTATGAGGGTGCTCCACCACTCACCAACCAACTCCCACCTCACTGCCCTGGCATTCCATTACACTGGGGCACAGAGCCTTCACAGAACGAAGGGTCTTTCCTCGAATTAATGCCCAACAAGACCATCCTCTGCTACATATGTAGCTGGAGTCATGGGTCCCTCCATGTATACTATTTGTTTGGTGGTTTGGTTCCTGAGAGTTCTGGGTGTCTGGTTGGTTGATATTATTCTTTCTATGGGTTGCAAAACACATCAGCTCCTTCAGTTCTTTTTCTAATTCCTGATTAGGGTCCCCATGGTCTGTCCAATGTTTGGCTGCGAGCATCCGCATCTGTATTTATCAGGCTCTGGCAGAGCCTCTCAGGAGATAGCTATATCAGGCTCCTGTTAATAAACACTTCTTGGCATCTACAATAGTGTCTGAGTTTGGTGTCTGTATATAGGAAGTATTCCCAGGTGAGGCAGAATCTGGATGGCTGTTCCATCAGTCTCTGTTTCACACTTTTTCTCCATATTTCCTTTAGACAGGAGCAATTCAGGGTTGACAATTGAGAGATGAGTAGGCAGCCCCATGCCCCAAACATGGGCCTTCTCTAACCTCTGGATATGGTCTCTCTAACCACTTTGTTGGGTATTGTTTTAGTCGGGGTTTCTATTCCTGCACAAACATCATGACCAAGAAGTAAGTTGGGGAGGCAAGGGTTAATTCAGCTTAAACTTTCCACTTTGCTGTTTATCACCAAAGGAAGTCAGGACTGGAACTAAAGCAGCTCAAAAAGAAAGGTGATACAGAGGACATAGAGGGATGTTACTTGCCTCCTCTTGCTTACTCAAGACTCCAAGACTAAGGATTTTGAACATTTCTTTAGGTGCTTCTCAGCCATTCAGTATTCCTCAGTTGAAAATTCTTTGCTTAGATCTATACCCCATTTTTAATAGGGTTATTTGGTTCTCTGGACTCTAATTTCTTGAGTTCATTGTATATATTGGATATTAGCCCTCTATCAGATGTAAAATTGGTAAGGATTCTACCTCACACCAGTCAGAATGGCTAACATAAAAATCTCAGGTGACAGCAGATGCTGGCAAGGTTGTGGAGAAAGAGGAATACTCCTGTATTGCTGGTGGGACTGCCCACTGATACTACCACTCTGGAAATCAGTTTGGCAGTTCTTCAGAAATGTGGATATAGTACTATCCAGCAATACTACCCTTGGGCATATACCCAGAGGACACTCCAACATGTAATAAGGACACATGCTCCACTATGTTCACAGCAGCCTTATTTATAACAGCCAGAAGCTGGAAAGAACCCAGATGTCCCTCAAGAGAAGAATGAATACAGAAAATACGGTACATCTACAAAATGGAATACTACTACCTAGCTATTAAAAACAATGAATTCATGAAATTCCTAGTCAAATGGATGGAATTAGAAAATATTATCCTGAGTGAGGTAACCAAATCACAAAAGAACTCACATGGTA
The DNA here is from genome assembly GCA_019843815.1 of Montemys delectorum. Lineage (NCBI taxonomy): Eukaryota > Metazoa > Chordata > Mammalia > Rodentia > Muridae > Montemys > Montemys delectorum. The sequence goes on along the minus strand of JADRCD010205443.1, from coordinate 15,585 downwards.
TGCATTCACTGGCAAGTGGATATTAGCCCAGAAGCTCAGAATACCCAAGATACAATCCACAAACCACATGAAACTCAGGAAGAAGGAAGACCAAAGTGTGGATACTTCATTCCTTCTTAAAACAGGAACAAAATACCCATGGGAAGAGTTACAGAGACAAAATATGGAGCAGAGACTGAAGGAATGAAAATCCAGAGACTGCCCCACCTGGGAATTCATCTCACATACAATCATCAAACTCAGACACTATTGGAGATGCCAACAAGTGCTTGCTGAAAGGAGCCTGATATAGCTGTCTCTTCAGCGGCTCTGCCAGTGCCTGACAAATTCAGAAGTGGATACTCACAGCCATCCATTTGACTGAGCACAAGGTCCCCAATGAAGGAGCTATAGAAAGGAACCAAGGAGCTGAAGGGGTTTGCAGTCTCATAGGGGAAACAACAATATGAACTAACCAGTCACCCAGAGTTCTCAGGGACTAAACCACCAACCAAAGAATGCACATGTTGGGTCTCATGGCTCCAACTGCATATGTAGCAGAGGATATCCCAGTCATTCATCAATGGGAGGAGAGGCCCTTGGTCCTATGAAGGCTCTATGCCCCAGTGTAAGGGAATGCTAGGGCCAGGAGTTAGGAGAGGGAGGGTTGGTGAGCAGGAGGAGGGGAGAGGGAATAGAGTTTTTCAGAGGGGAAACGAGGAAAAGGGAGAATATTTGAAGTGTAAATAAAGGAAATATTTAGTTAAAAAATAAAAATAAAAATAAAAATAGAATCGAAGCCTACCAACCCAGGGTTAGCACCACCCTCAAGGGGCCCTCCCTGCCTTGATCACTAATTGAGAAAATGCCTTACACCTGGACCTCATGGAGGCATTTCCTCCTCTTTTCTCTGTGATAACTAAAGCTTGTGTCAAATTGACACATAATCAGCCAGTATGGGCATTTTAGCTAATCTCATCTTTGTTGGGTCCTAGGGTCTTGCTTTCCTGGCATCTGGGACTTGCTGGTGGCTACCCCAGTTCCCCATCCCCCATTGCTCAACACCTCTGTTAAAATTCCTAACCCACTGTATATTATCACTTTCTCTTTGCATATTTGAACTTGGCCCCCTTCCCCCTTCCCCATCCCCCTTCCCCTTCTCCCTCCTTTCTTCATCTTAAGTCCCTTCCATCCTCTGCCTCCTGTGTGTATTTTGTTCCCCCTTCTAAGAAGGACTGAAGCATCTTCCTTCTTCTTGAGCTTCATGTAGTCTGTGAATTCTATCTTGGGTATTCCAAGCTTTGGAGCTAATATTCACTTATCAGTGAGTGGATACCATGTGTGTTCTTTTGTGACTGGGTTACCTCACTCAGGATGATATTTTCTCATTCCATCAATTTGCCTTAAAAGGTCATGAAGTCATTATTTTTAATATCTGCGTAGTATTCCATTGTGTAAATGTACCACAGTTTTTGTACTCGTTCCTCTGTTGAATAATATCTGGGTTCTTTCCAGCTTCTGGCTATTATAAATAAGGAAGCTAAGAACATAGTAGAGCATGTGTCCTTGTTATATGTTGGAGTATCTTTTGGGTATATTCCCAGGAGTGGAATAGCTGGGTCCTCAGGTAGTATTATGTTCAATTATCTGAGGAACCACCTGACTGATTTCCAGAGTGGTTGTACCAGCTTGCAATCTCACAAACAATGGATTAATGTTCTTTTTTCCCCATAGCCTCACCAGCATTTGCTGTTACCTGAGTTTTTGATCTTAGACATTCTGACTGGTGTGAGGTAGAATCTCAGGGTTGTTTTAATTTTCATTTCGATGATGACTAACTAAGGATGTTGAACATTTCTTTAGAGGCTTCTTAGCCACACAATATTCCTCAGTTGAGAAGTCTTTGTTTAGCTCTGTAGCCCACTTTTAATAGGGTTATTTGGTTCTCTGGACTCTAACTTTGTGAGTTCTTTGTATATATTGGATATTAGTTCTCTATCAGATGTAGGGTTGGTAAAGATCTTTTCCCAAGCTGTTGGTTGCCATTTTGTCCTATTGACAGTGTCCTTTGCCTTACAAAAGCTTTGCAATTTTGTGGGGTCCCATTTGTCAATTCTTGATCTTAGAGCATAAGCTATTTGTGTTCTGTTCAGGAAATTTTCTCCTGTGTCCATGTCCTTGAGGCTCTTCCTCACTTCCTTTTCTGTTAGTTTCAATGTATCTGGTTTTATGTGGAGGTCCCTGATCCAGTTGGACTTGGGCTTTGTACAAGGAGATAAGAATGGATTGATGTGCATTCTTCTACATGCTAAATGCCAGTTGAACCAGCACATTCATTTTAATTGTTGAACTTATCTTTCAGTGTATACTTTTACTTTTCAGGAATGGAGTCCAAAGAGGTGAACATATAGGAAGACTGAAGTCAAAGCATTCTTAATGCTTGTCTTATCCTACCTGACAAGCCTACTGAAGGGACCCATGTATTTTACTGGACATTAGAGGAAGACAGAGTTGAGTAAGACCTGTAACTTTTCTTCAAAAAGCTCATGAATCATGGAGTTGTAAGTGGCACAGGTGTCTATGGAAACAGGTATTTATAGGTGTTTCAGGCTCTTTCCCACTATCTCTTTTATTAGTTTCAATGCATCTGGTTGGAAGTGGAGGTTCACTCTTAAGAAGAGTGTTTTAACGAAAAGGAGCAAGCTGGGAAAAAATCTAAAATGTATGTGTTTCTGTGTCCTACCCTACCCCTGGGCACAGTAGCTGGGGTGACAAAACCTGGGAAGTTTGACTACAGTTACCCCACACCATGACTGGGCAGGTTCTGGGCTTCATGGAATGCTGATATGCTGCTTTTCCGGGTTGGAAAGCACAGTCTGAGATGTGAGAAAGCTGAAGATGGTATTCCCAGGGTTCTGGGCCCCCAGTGGCTCCTGGAGAACCACACGGAGAAGTCAGGAACAAAGTGTTGGTGCTCCCCAGACCTGCAATGGGCTGGGGACTGGGGGCTACCAAACTCCTGGACATTTACACATCGTTGAGTTGCAAGGAGTTGGGAGCAGAATCCAGGGCCACAAGCTGAGGACGGTGTCTGGCCTGTAGTAATGAGGTGCTCCAGGTTAGATCAGTGGTGATTGTCCTTTGTGGCAACTGTGGCTAACAGCACAGAAAGGCCTTCTACAGAGAATTAAGCTGCACCTCAATAGTCAAATAGCTCCTCCATGTCTCCCCATGATGGATCTTGATGAAAGAGGCAGTCGATGGTTCTAAACTGTTTATTCACTGTTCATCATGGAAATGAGGTGAATACCATTCCATCTTCTCAGGGAGAACCTGAGATTAATTACCTTTTGCAGGGAGGAATGTCTGGGGAAAGGATTTTACTGGCTAAACCTGCAGATCTCTAGGTACCTCATTAGCATGGAGAACTCTGTTCTCCACCTACATGACATCAAGTCACTGTTCCTTATGTGGGAACTGTGGCACATATTCCAGGCCAGGAGTTTATTAGGGAGCAGGGAGAAACCTGCAGTCTTAGATGTGAGTTTTTGGGGTCTCAACAGGCTCTACTCACCAAGCTTCCTTCCATGGTTTAGCATGGCACAAATATATGGCTATAAAGAGGCTCCAGGAAGTGAAAAGGAGCTCAATCCTATATTCAAGAAGATAAAATGAATAAGGGAGTGGTGACATTGGGGCAAGAGCCCACCTAGATGAGCTTATCTCAAAGCATGGTTGTGTATATACTTTTAAACCCAGACAGAGCCAAGTAGATCTATGAGTTAAAGGCCAGACTGGTATAGAGCAAGATCTAAGTAAAGAAAAACTTTAGTTAGGTGTGATGGTACATGCCTTTGATCCCAGCATTCAGGAGACATCACCGTGCAGATCTTTGAGTTCAAGGTCAAGCTATAGAGCAAGTTCAAAGACAGCCAAACATAGGCAGTGAAGGAGTTAGAAAACAGAAAGCTAGTAACAGAAAAAGGGGGCCATTTTCCAGCCCTAGTGCACAGCAGAACTCAGCAGCATCAGTCATGTAACTCTGGATGTAGAGTAAAGAATAGAAATGAAAGCTGAATATTGGAACAACTGTGATTAGCTAGAACTAAGAAATAAGTCATGATTAAAAAGAGACCACGGTCACTCAGGTGAAATCTTCTGGGAATCATTTTCTGAGATCACAAAGAAGCTGTGTTCCAGAGATAGTCAAAGTTGTACTTCATGCTATAATACAGGTGGACTAGGTAATGAGGAAGAATCTTTCAGGTGGTATGGGTTTTGTAGAGATGAAAGCATCATGGAGAGCCACTTAAGCTTGGCACTATGAAGGGCTATGGAAGGCCGTTGGTGAAGGTGCGACCTCAATTGCAGTTCAGGGCTCAGGACTGACAGGGTCACGAAAAGAAGCTGAGGCTTGGAACCATGAAAGGAATGTATGAGAGGCTGCTGTTGATGTGTAGTTGCAGTGGAAGGCTCGTGCATATTTAGGATGGCAGTACAATGGGATGACTGCAAAGAACGGCAGCAGAGTAGAGATCCTAGAGTGTTACAGAGGGAAGAGCTGGAGAAATGGTGCAAGCCCTTTGGAGAACTCCAGAAGATCATGTATGGATCTCAGATAATGGAATAAAAATCTGCAAAGTTGAAGTTGCAGGATATTGGAGATGTCAGAGTCATAGGATACATGCTAAGAGAGTGACTAACAGGGAGTGGAACCAGCTCAAGAGAAACAAGTTTGTTGCTGCTCAATATCAGATCTGCCATCACAGTGAACAATGATGAAAGGAGTTGGAGTTGTGAAGGCAGCTGTGACATTGGCATGGAAATACAGAGTTTGGAGCTTGTCCAGCTGAGTTTTTGGCTTGCTTTGGTGATTATAGTTAAGTGATTGGATAAATCTCAGAGGAGACTTTGAAATTTTTTTACTTTTAACAATGTTGACTGTTATAGAATATGGAGAGTTTGAAATATGCTATGTTTAAGTATGGCTGCTATGGTTTGTATATTCATGGCTCAGGAAGTAGCAATATTAAAAGATGTGACCCTGTTGGAGTACATTTTGCCTTGTTGGAATAGGTGCGTCACTCTGGGAGTGGGCTTTAAGACCCTCATCCTAGCTGCTTGGAAGCAAATATTCAGATAGCAGCCTTCAGAAGAAGATGTAGAACTCTCAGCTCCTCCTGCACCATGCCTGACTGGAGGCTGCCATGCTCCCACTTTGATGATAATGGCCTGAAATTTTCAACCGTTAAGCCAGGCCCAACTAAATATTGTCCTTATCAGAGTTGCCTTGGTCATGGTGTCTGTTCACAGCAGTAAAACCCTAACTAACATAGAAGTTAGTACCAAAAGTGGGGTATTGCTGTGACAGGCCTGACTGTGCTTTTGTTTGGAAGAATGTGGATTTTGTGACTTTGGATTCAGAAAGCAGTAGAATGCTTTAAGTGGGGCTTATTGGGCTATCCTAGTAGGAATATGGAAAACTTTGTTGCTGAGAGTAATTTGAACTGTGCAGAACAGGCCCAAGAGGTGTCCAAAAACAATTTCAGTATGTGCTGTAGAGACTGTTTTTGTGGTATTTTGGGGAAGAATAATGCTGCTTTTTGCCTTTTTGTCTGAAGACTCTACTTGAGGCTAAGGTAAAGGGATTTATACTAATTGCAGTGAGAAAGCAAGTCTCAGAGAAACCCAGCAGATAATTTTTTCTCTGGTTAAAAAGTATTCATAAAGAGCACTTTGAACAAGGTTAGCAAGCTTAGAAAGGAAAAATATAAAATACATGCTTCAGGTACTAAAAGGGCACCAGGAATTGAAATGGAGCATAAGTTCTAGGAGATAGCAGATTAACAAAATGTGGCTTTGAGACAAGATCCTATCCAGCTATGTTTAGATCCAGGCATGGCTGAAAACACCTTTAATCCCAGGACATAAAGCTATACAGTTGTGTGAGTTCACGGCCAGCCTGATACAGAGCAAGTTCTAGTGGGAAAAAAGCTTAAATTCAGGTGTAGTAGTATACACCTTTAATCTCAGGAGACAGATCCACACAGATCTCTGAGTTCAAGGTCAATCTCCAGTGCAGCCAAGCTTAGGCAGTGAGGAAGTTGAAAACAGAAACCTGGAAATAGAATAAAGAGCCATGTTCCAGCCCCAGCAAGCAGCAGAACTCAGCAGCATCAACCATGTGGCTCTGGCTTTGGAGTCAAGGACAGAAGAGACTACTGGGACAATTGATGCTGGATAGCTGGAGCTAAGAAATTAGTGATGGTTAAGAAGAGACCAGCATCACTGAGGTGAAATCTTCTGGGAAGTGTTTTCTGAGAGCACAAAGAAGCTGTGTTCCAGAGATAGCCAAGGTGTTGCCTCATGCTGCAGCTGGACTTGATAGTATGTAAGAATCACCCAGGGGGTACTGGTTTTGAAGGCATGAAGGGTTTATGGATAGCAGCTGAGACTTGTCACTGTGAGAGGCTATGAAAGGTGACTGGTAAAGGTGCAGCCTCAATTGCAGTTGAAGGTCCAGGACAGAAGGGGTCATGCAAAGGAGCTGATGATCGGCCCCATGAAGAGAGACTATGTGAGGCCATTGTTGAAGCCTTGTTGCAGAAGAAGACACCAGTGTATTGGAGATGCCAGTACCATGGGATGATCGCCAAGAACAGCAGTGGCAGTGAAATGTATCAGTCTAAGCTTGGAGTGCTAAAGAGGGCAGAGCTGGAGAAGTGACACTAGCCCTTTAGAGGAGCCCAGACATTGAAACAAGAAGCTAACATTGAAGTTGCCTTGGGGACCCCAAGATGTTTGAGATGCCGGAGCTGTGGGATATCTGCTGAGGAAAGCTGCTAACAGGGAGTAGAACCAACCCAGGAGAAAATGGTTTGTTGCAGTCAACAAAGGTGAAAAGGAGGTGGAGATCTGAAGATCGCATTGACATCAGACATAGAGATACAAAGTTCAGAGTTTACCCAGCTGGTTTCCTGTCTTGCTCTGGGGATAACAGTTAAGTGATTGGACGAATTTCAGAAGAGATTTTTGAACTTTGGCCTTTTAACATTGTTAAAATTGTAAAGACTATGAAGACTTTTGAAGTTGGACTAAAGTATTTTACATTATGCTATGTTTTGGTATGACCCCCATAGACTCATATATTTGAACAAGCCTATGGGGGCCAGGGAGTGGAATTTTATGGTTTGTATATGCTTAGCCCAGGGAGTAGCACTATTAGATGGTGTGGCCCTGTTGGAGTAGGTATGTCCTTGTTAGAGTAGGTGTGTCACCATAGGTGTGGGCTTTAAGACCCTTACTGCCTGGAAGCCAGTCTTCAGATAGTTGCTTTCAGAGGAAGATGTAGAACTCTCAGCTCCTCTTGCACAATGCCTGCCTGGATGTTGCCATGCTCCCACCTTGATGATAATGGACTGAATCTCTGAACCTGTAAGCTAGCCCCAATTAACTGCTGTCCTTATAAGAGTTGCCTTAGTCATGGTGTCTCTTCAGAGCAGTAAAACCCTAACTAATACAATGTCCCTCATAGACTAATGCGTTTGAACAACCTCTGGGGTCCAAGGAGTAGAATGTGTTCACTTGAAATTTGAAAATATTTACCCAAGGAGTCACACTATTGGGAGGTATGGCCTTCTTGGAGTACCTGTGGCTTTGTTAGAGGAAGTGTGTCACTGTGGGCTTTAAGACCAGCATTCTAACTGCCATGAATAAGTCTTCCCCTAGCTGCCTTTGGAACAAGATATAGAGCTCTCAGTTCCTCCAGCACTAAGCCTGCCTGTATGCTGTTAGGCTTCACTCCATAATGATAAGGGACTGAGCTTCTGAACCTTTAAGTGAGCTGTCTTTAAAGGCTATTCTTTATAGGAGTCATTGTGTTTATGGTGTCTCTTCATATCCATGAAACCATAACTAAGACAACATGGATTCATTCAGTATACCAATGTATTCTTAAAACATTTCAATCAATTTCCATTTATTTCTCCTTTCTATCCTTAATAACATGTATATCAATTTCTAGTTATTTCTCTTTTCTTGGAGATTAATACCTCTGTAAATAAATATACTTATATCTCCTTTCTCTTTTTATAAATTCAATTAATGTCATTTTTATATTTAACATCATTTATTTTTTTCTCTTTACTGTTTAATCCCATTCTCAGGCCAACATATATATGTTACGTGCTATGCTAAGCAGTCTCAGTATTCCCAGGGACACCACATTGAAGAAACCAGTTACATAAGGAAGTAATGGCATAATTTATTTTTCTCTCAATATTGTTTTTCTGATTGTGGGAGACATGCAGCCTTACTTTTTTCCCTTTGAGCAGAAGGACTTTGCCTGTTTCATTGTACAGTAGGGACTTTTAGCATCTAAGAGGTTAAAGTGTATCTGAAGGACATTTTAGAACAGCATTTGGGAAGACCTCAGCCACATTAGAGAAAAGGCAGCCCCTGAGTCCCTAAGAGTGACTTTGGTCTGTCTGCTTTTCTAAAAATAGAAGTCTATGCCAGTAAGCCTAGCTTTTTTCCCTTTCCTTTCCTTTCCTTTCCTTTCCTTTCCTTTCCTCTCCTCTCCTCTCCTCTCCTCTCCTCTCCTCTCCTCTCCCTTCCCTTCCCTTCCCTTCCTTCCCTTCTCTTCCCTTCTCTTCCCTTCCCTTCCTTTTCTTATAATTTATTGAAACATGGGTTCTTGGGATTGAACCTAATTCTTGTATTTGCAAGGCAAATAGGTTGCAGGATGAACTACCTTTGCAGCTCCATCATAAATGAGTTTTGAGTGTTTGTGATCCCCCTATTGAATGCAGACTTTGTTGTGGTTGGAAAGTGAAATTTCTCCTATGGGTTCACATGTTCAAGCTCTTGGATTTTAGCTAGTGGCATTACTTTGGAGCTGTAGAAACTTTATTAAATGGAGCTTCATCAAACAAAGTAGGTCACGTAGGGGCAGATTATGTAGCATAGTCTATGCTTCCGGCGTGTGATGCAGTGTGACAAGCAGGCTCACACTCCTGCAATCTTGGATTCTGTATCACAATTGACTGTCTCTTCTTACCATCAACTAAAAGTAAATGTGCCTTGGGCTTCTTTCCTGCCCCAGGATTGGCCACAATGTCAACAAAATTAAGTCATGAACTTTATCAAAATGTTTAATTAAGGGCTACCAAAAGCTATCTTTTTTGCATTCCGTCTCTGCTATCCAATCGGGTAGCCATTTGCAGTAATGCAAGATGTTGCTTTTCAAGATTAAGATTTATTTTATTTTATTTTTTTGAAACAGAGTCTTTCTTGTTGTGTAGCCTGTGCTTGCCTTGAATTTGTGGTCCCCTACCATAGCCTTCTGAGTGCTAGGATTGCAGATGTATTCAATCTCATTTGATTTTAGATGTTCCATTATTGTGAAATCTCTACCAGATTTCAAATGCTAGAAAAAAATTCATGCAAAACCTTACTAACTTTTTATATTTGTAAGATGTTAAAATGATTAAATTTGAAAGATAATAGGTTAAAAGACATGTATTAAAGTTTACTTCAGCAATTTTCTTTTATTTTTTTACTATGTGACTACTATGAAATTTAAAATTATACCTAATAGTGATTTTAATATAATATATTATTTTCATTATCTTATCACTGTGCAGTTGTAATATCTGTCAAAGGAGAAAAGGGAAGCAGTGTTTTGGAGCCCCCTTCTGTTTACAAGGCAATAACTTAGCTTTTAGACTCAGGTTTCAGGATAGACTCAGGACTGAGAGACCCAAGGGTTTATGGAATTCCATGATGTAATCTAAGGCCCAGAGAGGTAAACAAGTTGTGCTTGCAGTTCCTGTGTTCCCTGTTAATCAAGGAGTCTCTTTTAATGTGTATGCTGCCCATTGTCACTGCTACTGTTGTTCATGAATAATAATGCCAACTTCTTTTTTCACCTACTATTCTGCTGTTTTTGTCCTGCTCTAAGTGGTAGGAAGACGATGGTTTGTTTAACTTCTCTTCCAAGTGAAGTGGGACTCTATCCATGTCTCTTCATTTCTGGGTCTGTTGTCCATCTGGATCCACCGACCAGGCAACCAAATGCCTTACTGTACTGCTGCCACTGTTTAGTCTCTAACATATGTCCTGGATTTTCGATTCTTGTTTCAACCTTAGTTGTAACTCAGTCTACCATATGTCTTCCTTCTACCTGTTCCTCCAGCACATATTCTTGGCAGCCACTTTACTTTAGTGATGTGTTAAATCTGTCCTCTGGATTGTACTGTGACTCTGACTGTTGGTTACCCCTGATCAACAGGTCTCCTATTCTGTGGATGTGATCATGAGACCTTCAGGGCGGTATAAAGCAATAAAGAATAACATACTAGAGTCTATATGTATAATTTTCAGAGGCCAGGTTATTATTTATTTTTTAAAGATTTAAAAGCTACTTCTAAATTATTTTTATATGTGTATACATGTGTGTGATATATGCATGTGAGTTCAGTGTAGAGGGGAGCCATAAGAGGGATCTGTATACCGTAAAGCTGGAGTTATAGGTAGATTTGAGCCATAGAATATGTGTCATAAGAGTGGACATATGTGTGTCCTATGCAAGACCAATGTTTGCTGTTAACCACTGGGCTGTCTCTCCAGCTCCAGACACTATATTCTGTTGCTGCCTAACTACCACTACATTCTAGAAACCTAAAGTTTCCTGAAGTTTGTGACACAAAAGCTGCAAAATTATCCTCCTTGACCCGTTTGCTTTCCTTCATGAATGATTTCATTTAATCACCTGCAAGTGATATATTAAACATAATATGGACAGTTACAGAAATAAAGAATTAAGTTTTAAACTGAGGTTCATTCTGAATAGTATAATAAACTCTTGTGTAATCACCTATTACCCGACTGGACATGAATCTTTCCTAGGCCATACCAGGCTGAACCTCCACCTGCACTCATGGCAGATCAGCATGCCTGCCTTCGACAGCCCTCACAGCCGGCCTCTCTCCCAGGAGGTCTGTCCTAACCAGAGAAAACAGGAGGCCTAATCTAACCAGAGACAGCACTGTGGGCCTCCCAGCACACCCGCACTAACGATGAGGATATAAATAATTCACTTAAAGAAATACAGAAAAAACCCCAGGCAAACAGGTAGAGGCCCTTAAAGGCGAAACAAATAAATCTGTTAAAGAAACACAGGAAAATACAACCAAACAGGTGAAGGAACTGAACAAAATGGTCCAAGACCTAAAAGTGGAAGTAGAAATAAATAGAACAATAAAGAAATAGCAAATGGAGGCAACCCTGGATATGGAAAACCTGGGCAAGAGAACAGAAACTACAGACAGACACAAGCCTCACCAACAGAATACAAGAGATGAGAGAGAAAATCTTGGGTGCAGATTTAGTGGATATTGATACATCAGTCAAAGAAAATGCGGAGTTTAAAAACAAAAAACAAAAAACAAAAAACAAAACTAAGAACAACAATAAAAAGCAACCAAAGAAACAAATCTAAGCCCACATGTGTGCATATGATGTAATTGTGTGTGTGAATGGTATACCTGTATGTGTATCATGCATGTCTTTATGAGGTTGTGAGTGCCTATGTATATGTGCTTGAGCAAGAGGAGGATGCCCCCCCCCTCCTCCTTTGAGTCAGGATCTCTTACTGGAACAGGAGCTAGGCTGGCATCCAGGGAGGCCACGGATAGTAGTTCTGGCTTCCCTTACTATTATAGTGTAGAGTTATGTGAAGAAAGTGGACCATGCGATCAGGTAAAAGAAATGGTAAAGCTGAGTAATTCCAGACCCGGTACAGTAGGCATGAGGCCAGCTCTGTGCCAAACTACCTGCTCTAGAATAGGAAACCGTGACACCCCATTAGAGGACCAAGGCAATCAGTCACATAACACAAAACCTTGGGTTCTCCATGCTAATGAGGTATCTAGATAGGCCCTGAGTGTTCAGCAAATGGGCTTCCCTTCCTCGGCATTCCTTCCTGCAAAAACATTTAATCCCTGCTTTAACCTGGGTAAGGCATGCATATTTATATTCATCATCAAATAAAACAATTTCGACAAGCATGGATTTTCTTTTCATCAAGGATCAATATTGAGCAGGGCTGGGGGGACACTTTATAGTAAAGAGCCATGCCTAAATCACCAGAGAAGGCCTTCTTTTCCCCAGCCCCACTGTACTCTTAGCACTCAATTGTAACCAACTGCTTGTGCCCTGTCCTGGGCTCTGTCTTCTTCTTCCCACATGGCATGCAGACATCCTGAAGAGAAGTAAAGACCTGGGACCCCTCTTCTCAACTCTCAGCAGTACCCCTGCAACACCTAGGAACACAGGAGACTGGAGACTACAATGATCGTGTCAGACCCCACCATTTTCCTTCTAGGGAAACATGGACTGAGGATCCCCCATTATGGTCTGTGTTCTGCCTCCAATATAGAGGTAGACATGGAACCCAGCAAGGTTACAGGCATGTGAGGCCACACTATACTTTTTATGTGAATGTTGGAAATTTGACCTTAGGTCTTTATGCTTGTGCAGAAAACACTCTTACCCAGTAATCTACTACTTAGATGATATTATTTTAATGTAGTTTTTTATTTTTTTTAAGAAGTTCATAAATGTATTCAATGTACTTTGCTCATTTCCACCCTTCATTTCTTTTTCTACAACTCCTCTCAGAGTCCCTCATCATATTCCTATTTAACTTTGTAACATCTTTTACTTTTTCATGACCCATTGAGTCCAGTTAGTGCTGCCCATATGTACATGTGTATGAAGCCATGCACTGGACCATGGTCAAACCCTTTAAGGAACCACTCCTGCCTCTCTCCTAAAAGCCATCAACTAGCAATAGCTCCCTGGCTAGATGTAGAGCTATGATCCTCTCCCATAATCCACTGTAATTTTGGCTGTCTTGAATCTTGTTCAGGAAATGACAGTTGTTGCTATGATTATGACTACAGTACTCCTGTACTGTCCAGAAGATACTTTGAAATACTCTTCGGCAATCTCTGGTTCTTATGTATATTAAAACCCCTTCTTTTTTTGTTTTCTAAGTCTTACGAAGTGAGCGTGTGTTGTAAATTTATTAGAAAATTCTGTTTCCTGGTTTCTATATGCTGTTGGCATTTTTATTCTCCAATCTGAATTAACTCTTGGGGGAAGTGTTCCAGGGGCTACTTGTAGACTCCAGGTTTTGGGGGCCCACATTTAGCATTACAATAAATGGCAAACGACAAAACCTCAACAGGTTTGTGATCTAGGTATTTCCTTTAGGGCTGAGCCCACCATGGTCACTGATACTCTGCACTTTGAGCAGCAGTAGTCAAAAGTTCTCAAAGAACAGTTATTTTTGATAGTTCAAAAGAAGGCAGATTCTGTATTGTGTGACCTTACCATTGGATTCTATGTATATCTATTAATGTTGACTACTGAAGTAGCTCAGAGAAGAGTGGATAGGAGAATGACCACAGCTATGCTGCTGAGAGGTATTGAGAGAGGGGTTCTTTATAAGTTTTAGAGAGATTCCTTATTTCTAAGGTAAACACTAGCTCCAATACTTGTTTTTCAAGTTCCACATCTTACTGTAGATTCACCATAACAGTGAGTTATGATATGTGAGACTTTGAGTAGGAGAATTTCCAGGATCCTTTGCTTTGCTATCTGGGTATTTCTTTCATATTTTAAGTTTTGAGGTGCTTTTTGTAGTTTCTACTCTGAGCTTGTAAACAGATTAGATTATGGGACTCTGCTGTCTTTGCTTTAGTACTTTGTGTATCCTTGTCTTCCTGCAAAATAAGAAAGAGCTCTTGGGACCTTTGAAACTGAGGAGACAGAAACAGGGGTACCATGACCCCATCAGAAGAGAGATTGACAGTGCTAGAAGCAATCTTTGCTTTCTTGTCCATTTCTTTTTCTATGTATAAGCACAGGTCTGCATCCAGTTTGTTGACTTTCTCAAGTGTAATAAAAATATAGTTTCTATTTTTAGATCCTGCTTTGCATCTGTTTCTTTTGTCTGAATTCCCTGATCACTTGGAATAGTCTTAGAGTGCTGCATTTGATAGTATATTGAAAGAAGAATAAAACCTTCTAGTTTGAAGAAAATAGACAGCTACTTTTCAGTTCGTGTGTGTGTGTGTGTGTGTGTGTGTGTGTGTGTGTATACACACTTTTGTAGAAGTCAGAGAATAACTTTGGGTGTCAGTCTTCCCTTCTAACTTGCTTGAGAAAGTAGTCCATTTTAACTTTTTTTATACATCATGTAGCTGGTTTGAAAGATTCCAGGGATTCCCCTGTTTCAACCTTCTGGAAATACAGACCTTCTTGATACATATCTGGATCTTTTGTGGATTCTGGAGATTCTAACTTAGGTACTCTTGTTTGTATGGCGAACACTTTCACCAACATAGACATCTCCCTAGCCCCAGTTTTCATGTCTAAGTATGGAGCTGTGTAGGGACTTCAAATACTCGCATTGTCAAATGTGAGTATGAGAAGCTGTGTCTGCTCTAGTTTTCCTCCATGAATCTTCATCAAGACAAGATGAGGCAACAGTGAAGCATTCAGCTGTGACCTATCAGGTTCTCTTGGGTTCTTACAAAAGCAAAAATTTCACATGTGGAGTCAATTCATTTTCACCTATCCTCTACCAAAAAGAAAAAGCCAAGGGGTCTAGTCAAAATTTCCATCAAATGGGAGCTGACACATACCAATGGCCCCTCTCCCTTCCCTGTATCTGTTTTTTTTTTTTTTTGAGTTAAATATCAATGATGCACATCCTAGACATTTTTTGTAAGTACAATTTATTTTGCATTTATTTTGTATTTATGCCTTTCTTAGGAGTATCGGCTGGGGTGGATATACCAGAATAAAAACAAAGATTGAATTGAAGGGGCCTCCCAGAGGAAACAAATGCACCATCAGTGACTATTCTAGAGAGACAATGTTTCCTTGTTACTTCAACTCATAATTAGCAGACATTTGCCAGCAGACTTCAAATTCTGGAGGTAAAAGGATTGACTGGTTAGAAATAGCTACAAAGTATTAAAGTACGAAGGACAGTTCCATAGGCATGTTAGAATCATGATCACAGTTCACACACGTTCTCACATAACTGTACACATGGAGCGCTTGGTTTTTGTACTTGGCTGGTTTTGTGTGTCGACTTGACACAAGATGGAATTATCACAGAAAAAGGAGCCTATGATGAGGAAATAACTCCATGAGATCCAGACATAAGGTATTTTCTCAGTTACTGATTAAGGGAGTAGGGACCATTGTGAGTGATACCTTTCATGGGCTGGTTGTCCTGAGTTCTATAAGAAGGCAAGCTGAGCCAGCCTCCCAACTTCACGTCTTCTTTTGCAAAAACCTACTATATCCAGTTAGGGATGCCCACATCTTCATGTCTCTAAGGCAACATTAACTGGAGAAAAGGCAACCCACCATGAGCTCTTCATGCAGGAGAGCAGAGCAATGATCAATCCAGCATAGTGAGAGAGAATGGGACCACCAGGCTCATTACCTGGTTGAGATGCTTCTCCTCTTTCTCCAGTGATGTCTTCATGACAGCTGATCAATCAACAATGGCTTCCTTTGTTA